>CM057341.1:718141129-718309231 GCA_030015575.1 Agapanthus africanus | reverse complement strand
ATAAGTATGAAGTTGAGAACCAGATGGGTAAAAGTATTATAATCCTTCGATCTGATCGGGGAGGAGAATACTTGAGCACGGAATTCCGTGACTATCTAAAAGAGAATGGAATTCTCTCTCAGCTTACTCCTCCGTATACACCACAGCACAACAGTGTATCGGAGCGGAGGAATCGTACCCTATTGGATATGGTGCGCTCTATGATGAGTACTGCTAAGTTTCCTATTTCCTTTTAGGGATATGCACTGGAGACAGCCGCAGACCTATTGAATATGGTTCCCACTAAATCTGTGTCAACCACTCCATATGAGATATGGAAAGGAAAGAGACCATGTCTTAATTATTTTAAGATATGGGGTTGTCCGGTATATATGAAAACACAAAATCCGGACAAGCTCGAGGCAAGGTCTTTTCTGTGTAAGTTTATTGGATATCCTAAACATTCGCGAGGGTAAATCTTCTACCACACCGAGGAACAAGAAGTGTTTGTTTCTCGACATGCCACCTTTTTAGAAAAGGAATTTCTTGAAAAAAGAAATTAGTGGCAAGGAGGGTAGAACTGGAAGAAGTTCCAGCTACACAAACTACAACAAAAGATTTGGTAGAACCAGAGGATTCGATAGTTCCCAACGAACCTCAGCCTCTCCGCCGATCTAGTAGGGTTCCTTATCCACCTGAGAGATACTACGGTTTTCTCATTGATGGTGGGAGCGAGGATTGCATCATGGAAGATGATGACCCAACTAGCTTCGAGCAGGCCATCACGAGTGGGGACTCTGTGAAATGACTGGATGCAATGCGATCTGAGATGGAATCCATGTACACCAACAAAGTATGGACTTTAGAAGTTGCTCCCGGAGGGGTAAAACCCATTGGGAGCAAATGGGTCTTTAAGAAGAAACTTGGTGTAGATGGAAAAGTTGAGACTTTCAAAGCTACACTTGTTGCAAAAGGTTTTCATCAACGACCAGGTGTGGATTATGATGAAACCTTTTTCTCCAGTGGCTATGCTTAAGTCCATCCGGATCCTACTTGCCATCGCTGCATACCATGACTACGAAATCTGGAAAATGGATGTTAAGACCGCCTTTCTAAATGGTGATTTAGAAGAGAGCATGTATATGACTCAGCCAGAGGGTTTCATAGATAGTGTGAGCAGCGGAAAGGTGTGCAAGCTGCTTAAATCAATCTACGGGTTGAAGCAGGCATCGCGGAGTTTGGAACATCTGTTTTGATGAGGTAGTCAAAGAGTTTGACTTCATCAAAAATGTAGATGAACCTTGTATATACAAGAAGGTCACAAAGAGTAAGGTCGTCTTCCTCGTATTGTATGTGGATGACATACTCTTGATAGGAAATGATGTTCCTATGCTGCACTCGGTCAAGCTCTTCTTATCACAAAGATTCTCAATGAAAGATCTAGGTGATGCCTCTCTACATCTTGGGGATTAAGATCTATAAGAGATAGATCTAAAAGGATACTGGGATTGTCCCAATCCAGGTACATTGACACCGTACTAAAGAAGTTTAGTATGGAAGATTCCAAGCGTGGAAATATACCCACGATCTTAGGACTCACTCTCTCCAAAGAGATGTCTCCCAAGATTGATTTGGAGAGAGCTCGCATGCAAGGGATACCCTATGATTCGGCAGTAGGCTCTATCATGTACGTGATATTATTGTACCAGACCCGATGTAGCGTACTCACTAAGTGTAGTGAGTGGGTATCAAGCAGATCCATGAGAGAATCACTGGACAGCTGTGAAGAACATTCTCAAGTACTTAACAAGGACTAAAGAGATGTTCTTGGTGTATGGTAACGGTGAACTCCAAGTGGAGTCCTTTATCGACTCGAGCTTCTAGAGTGATAAGGACGACAGTAAGTCGGTCTCGGGTTTTGTATTTACCCTCAACGGAGGGGCGGTGTGTTGGAAGAGTTCCAAGCAAGACACCGTTGCAGACTCGACGATGGAGGCTGAATACATCGCTGCCAACGATGCTGCCAAAGAAGCTGTCTGGATGAAGAAGTTCATTGCTGAGCTTGGTGTGGTTCCATCCATTGAGCATCCAATACCTGTGTATTGTGATAACAATGGAGCAGTGGCTTTGGCCAAGGAACCCAGGTCCCATTAGAGATCCAGACATATTCTGAGGCGGTATCACCTGATCCGGGAGATAGTTGATCACCGAGAGATCGAGGTCAGGAGAGATGACATGAAGGACAACGTAGCGGATCCACTCACAAAGTCCCTCCTCCAGACACAATTTGAAAGACTTTTTGGGATGTTGGGTATGAGATACTACAACACATGGCCTTAGTACAAGTGGGAGATTGTTAGTTATATGTATGCCCTAGAGGCCATTACTGTACATATGATGTATATTATAGTGGATGCTTGGATATATATAGGGAAGACTTTCTTGCTCGACATAATAGTATGCTATCTGGTTGTTCTTTATCTTAACATGTAGACTTGTATTGTAATACTTTCTTGCTCTCACGTGTTGATAAAACCCTTAGGATGTGTATTTAATTACCAGGACTATGATGGAGATCATACTAGTGGGGCCATGGTAGTCTACAAGTACATCCTTTAATTGTTCCTAGTCGAGGGTGTATCGAGACAGGGTATCGATATTCCAGAGTAGACTAACTTATACACTTCTTGAACCATATGATGGGCGATGGATGATCCCACATCCATTGGTGTTTGACATCAAAGATGGTATACGGGTGCTCAGTGGAGACTGGGTACCCTGAACAGGACTCGCCGAGGACTCCTATGTGGTAGTATACCTATCGTCAGATAGCAGTCCTCTGGTGACACTGGTACAGGTTAGTCTGTAAACCCAAGATCGTCATAGAGTCTTGTGTGATTCCCACTGTGCTTTGATTTCCTCCCTACACGGCTCAAAGGAGTCGTGCAAATAGGTGGATTTTTGGTACAGTCCTAAGTCACATGGAGGCAGTGAGCGATAGGAGGTGTTTCGTCTCTCTTGGTATAGGGGGTTGATGTCGCGCTATGCTTGATTGGCCATAACAGCAAATCCCTGGCCAGGGTTGTCGAGATTTAGTGATAAGAGTTATCGGTAGTTTCTCGAACCGTTATGAGCCATACATCAGCATGACTTATAAAGTTACTGGGGTCTGACGTTTACCACCCCTAGACTTCATATGCGACATATCAGACGAAGAGACCAGATTGTACGGTAGTGTTACTGATAGGCTTCATGGAGAGTATGGACGAGCTTACTTGTTGATCTTCATATCGCTCAATACCTGGGTAGCCGTTACGTCCAGCTAGTACCGCTGACGGCTTGTATGTGATTGATGTGATCATCACCTACTGCCGGCGTATTGACGAGTCTTTAGAGTCCCACACAAAAGTTTCCTAGTTCGAGCGAAATAAAGTAGGGCACATATGTGATATGTGCGTGAGCCTGATTAACTACATGTATGTGATACCGTATTGTAATCTGGCAGTTATCTGGTATCGGTTAGGTTATATGTGATATGACCAGATTATCGAATCAAGTGTTGATTTGATAATGTGATACTCAGATTAATGATATTAGTCGGTTATATGTGATATAACCGGATTATTAGATCAAGTGTTGATTTAATAATGTGATATATATTATATGTGATATAATTATATCTTAACTAATATCATTAGCTCACTAATTGCTTTATATATATATATTAATGTATTAATGTATATTTGATATATATAAATATATATATATATATATATATTATATGAAGCATGGCATATTTTTCTATTTTTAGAAAATAGAAAAATGAGCTGTAAATTATGGAGATATTTTGGGTATGGATGAGGCATGGGCTTATATGGTTTTTTATTAGTCTTGACTCGCTATTCAAGCATGGTTGTAATTTAGAATTGCAATTTATTCCATGCTTGAATGAGTGAGGAGAGAGATGATTCATATTATTGTTACTACACTTGCTTTATGCTTAATGCCTTAGCCATTTCTTTAAGCTTCTTTTTCCTCTTGATCTCTACAATTTCTTCATCTCACCTCCAAACTCAAACCCTCACATGAGATGTGAATCATTGAGCTTGTGAGCAACCTAGTGAGCATATCATATCCCCTACTTCATTATCCCATACCAAACTAGCAATTTAGTGTGGTGTGTTTCATACACTAAAAAAGTTTAGTGTAGAGTTAGCTTGATCTAGAGAAACTTCGGGTGGATCGTCTTTGACGCGAAAATCATGAAGGAGGGTCGTTCAACTCGAAGAGGAGCCTTGTAGAGTCGCGTGGACTTCAACCCGGAGCTTTAGAAGAGAAGGACTCGAACTACAAAGGTTGTATGCTTCTTTCCTTCTTATTGTTAACCCTAATATTCTAATTACGATCTTGTTAGACTAACTTAGCACCTAACAAAATTAAAATTTGGCATGCTTGATGCCTCTTAAACCTCATGGTGGTGATAAGGTAGACTTTCAGCCAGTACACGTATATGATCGGAACCCTGCCGTAAAACCATACGGCCTCTACATCATTTCGTCTGAACCAGGGAAACCCTCTGTGTGGGACTCTAAATACTCGACAATATGCAAGCAGTGGGTTTAACCACAAGTTCGTCAGCGGCACTATCTGTACGTAACGGTTACCCAGGTATCTGTCGGAAAAAGAAGGCCGACGAGCGAACACTTCCGAACCCCTACTGAGTCTGTCCATGACAATCTCCGTGCAGTCCGGTCTGTTCGTCTGAGAGTATCGCATGCCAGGTCTAGGGGGTGGAAAACGTCAGACCCCTAATAACCAAATAAGTCATGTCGGTATGGCTCAAGACCATCCGAGAATCTATTGGTCCAACTACCAGTAATTCTCAATCCGCCCTGTCATGCCCCGCTTCCCAGTATACGGGCAAAGGACGCGACGAGACTGCTACGTATTTACTCAAGTAAATACGCTAAGCGTAACTAAGCAATATAAAAGAAGTATACACAAGAGACAAATGTAATGAACAGCAACTTTATTTATTAACATTCTTTTGTACAATGCATCTGAAAAGTAAATACATGGAATGGAAAACAATGCCTAAACAGTGGCATAACAGAAATGAAAAATACAGAATGTAAATGTGTACAAGAATCTAAAAACTCTGGGTCATAAGCTAGCTGGTCTAAATCCTCGCTGGTGGACTCGATCTCCGGAAGGTCCGAATCACCTGACAACATTCCAAAGAAGAAAGAGAAGGAATGTCGTCAGAGAAGAAATGCTCGGTAAGTCCCAAAGATGAGGGAGAAATAGAATAGACAGAGAGAGTGTAACTTTTAAAGTTGTATTATATTGTTATAATATTGTATTTAGCGTTAACGCTGTTGTTTGTAGCTTGGTACAGAAGAGGACAGTGTATACGAGAGGAGTCTCAGTAGATCAGAGACTAAGGTGGACGGAAAGTACAAGGAACCGTTCAGCCACGGTATAACGGCAATGGAATACAGGTTAGGTGTCTTAATGGTTGCAGTCTCGTGCCACTTCTAACACCTTCCGTACCAATCTACCCCTTATAAACCCCGCGATGTCTTAATTGTATTGTTTGTATTGTATTGTCTTGTAATTGAATTGTATAGATGGATGACTTGCCGAAACCATGATATCAGTAAATATATGTAACTGGAGAATCATGTAGATGGATGTATATCCATGGTTCGGTTCGGTCAATACAGATTGAATATATTGAACATATTGATTATATGGATTCATGGATTCATATTGAATTGTTATATATATACTTGAATCCCATTCAAGTCAGATTGATTATATTGAGACTCAGTCTGAGTCAAACAATTAGAAAATAAATTGAATCCTAAATTAGGTTTTGGTATTATCGGTAACCGCTTCACATGGACGACAGGATTTGTGTCTTTTTCAAAGACGATTACCATATTGATAACACCGTTTGTTAGCTTGTCTACCTTAAATAGGCAAGCACCCATATCTCCGGCTCCCTGAGGCTCAAGAGACGGGTCCCACTTAAACCTATATTTACTAGGGTCCTTATTGTAATTTATAAAACTTGAGGGGGTTCTATGTAAAAATAATTTTGTATAATTTTCAAAATACACCTCAAGTATGTTATTATCGTCTTTAAAGTTTTCATTGATATATATTTTATCATTGTGATATTTCTAGTGAATAAAACCTATTTTTCATAATATATGGTATTTATTTGTAATATTTGAATTTGTATGGTATTTTCTTGTAAATGAGATGTTTTTCTTGAATTTTGGAAATGTGGAATATTATAAATATTAAAAATAGATATTCTGATATTAATTACATATATATTTATTTATTAAAATTTTAATTTTTATTTATACTAGAAATCACATTTTTCTAAAGAAAATTATATTTTAAATCTTTCGAGACCGAATGCTCCTTGCGGAGGTCTGCATCTCGCACTACTAAACCCGAGGATGTGCGATAATCCGCACCATCCCGAACGGGTTCCTCAAAATGGGTTGTAGCGGCACATTGCAAAGATTTGTTAAAAATACATATCTTGTAGAAAAATGTTTTTATATAAGTCGGAGGTAGTTTTATGTAAAACCGTATTTTCTCAAATCTATGTTTTCCAATATCATCGTGCTATATTACATATGAGTGTTGTGAAGAGGTAGGTTATTACCTCATGAACTTTCTGAAGGTATAGCAAGGAATTATAACGATTTATGTCAAAACTAAACTATATGGTATTTTTCTGAAAAAGTGCGATAAAAATTATAATATGAATTATTTTGCTATGAAACTTATTCAATATATTTTGTTAATGTTTAATAGTCATGATGTGAGAGTTTGGTATTATTGTGTTTAATAAAAATTGAAATTTTTAAAGAAAACTGAATCGGAAGTCGGATTAACTCCGCTTCCGTCGGGTTTTAGAAATACTAGTTTTTAGAATAGCAAAGTGAAGAGGGAGGAGGGACTTACTAGAATTTAGATTAAAGAAGAGGAAGAAGGAGTGGTAGGAGGTGCCGGTGCGTCGTTTCGTCGCCGGGAGCTCCTAGGGTCATCGTTGGAAATTCGTCGGAGTTTCGCCCTTCGCTAACTCCACTTGTACACTATTAAACTTAGAATTTTCTTGAGATTTTTTTTATAGAATTCAGAGTGAGGAGGTGGAAAAGAGTGTGGGTATTTATAGGAGAATTTTAGGGTTAGGGTTTGATAAAAAAATTGCATTAAAATGGAGATTAAAGGGATTTTATAGTCTCTGTAATTGTGCAGGATTTTTAAACCATACAGAGGTTATAAGGAGATCAAGAGGCACAGAATTCAAGAAGACAAAAATCTGATTCGGGCGAGTTCGGCCGGCGGCGGCGACCGAGTCGGGCCAAGTTTTTCCGCCACGTGTCCCTTGCCTCTTAGTCTACCTCCTGGACTCGTTTGTTTTTAGTGCGACTTTGGCTTTACAGGTTATGCACGTGTAGACTCTTGGGTTTCTAAAAAGATTAAAAGAAATCAATATAAAAAATAATGTGGCTGATGGGATTTGAACTCTGGTGCTTTGGTTCAGCAGTGCAAGGTCTTACCAATGAGCTACAAGTGTTTTCTTGCTATTAAAAAGCAAATCAAATACTTATAGTACTCACAAGAAATGCAAATACCCCAAGTATACATTAACTTTTAAACAAATTTTTGTACACTAAAATTTGAAGTTGTTACACGCCCTGGCCAGGGACTTATGGTGTTGACCAACCGATCACAGCGCGATAATGACTCCCTATACCGGGAGAGACAAATCCCCAACAGTCGCTCACTGCCTCCATGTGGCTCAGGACTGTACCCAACTAAAACCTATTTGCACGACTCGGTAGAGCCGTGGTAGGGTACTTATCAAAGCACAGTGGGAACTCACACGAGACAAATGACGACCTCAGGTCGACAAACTATCTGCACTCATGTCACCAGAGAACTGCTATCTGACGCTAGGTATAATACCATCTAGCCAGTCTCGGCGAGTCATGTCCGGTGTACTCACACCTAGTGAGCACATGTATACAATCTTTGGTGCACCTAACCAATGTCTACAGGACCAATCCATCGCCCCTCGTCAGGGTCTAGATATGTATACACTAGTCTACTCTAGAGTATCGAGGCCCGGTCTCGATACTCCTACAGCTAGAGACACTTTAAGGATATGCCTATCGACTACCCAACTCCCACAAGTATGATTGTCATCACAATGCTAGTATTCAGGAAAAGATCCTACGGGCTTTATCAACATGTATACAAGATATGAAATACAAAGTAAAACACATCACATGTTAAGATAAAGACAAGCCAAATAGCGTACTATCATATCGAGCAAGATTGTCATGTACATACATATCCCTAGTATCCTATACAATGAAGGCTTCTAAGGCATACATATCCAACAATCTCCTACTTGCACTAAGGCTTGTAATTGGCGCAATAAATATCCACTGTCTGCACTAGAGCCAGCTGCTGGCGTACCGCATGCCCAACATCTCGAACAGTTTCTCGAACTGGACTTGAAGGATGGCCTTGGTGAATAGATCTACCGTGTTTTCTTTTGTATCTACTCGTCGCACCTCGATCTCTTGGCGATCCACGATCTCCCTGATCAGGTGATACCGCCTCAAGATATATCTGGATTTCTGATGGGACTGTGGTTCCTTTTCAAAAGCCATGGCTCCATTGTTATCGCAATACAAACATATTGAATTAGCAATGGATGGAACCACCTGAAGTTCAGAAACGAACTTTCTCATCCAGACTGCCTCTTTTGCGACATCACTAGCAGCGATATACTCGACCTCCATCGTCGAGTCTACTATGGTATCCTATTTGGAACTCCTACAATAGACCGTCCTTTCGTTGAGGGTAAACACATAATCTGAGACAGATTTAGAGTCATCCTTGTCACTTTGGAAGCCAGAGTCGGTCAAAGTCTCGATCTGGAGGTCCCCATTACCGTACACCAGGAACATCTCCTTAGTCCTTCTCAGGTACTTAAGAATGTTATTTACTGCTATCCAATACTTCTCACCTAGGTTAGACTGATACCTGCTTACCACGCTAAGTGCGTAAGCTGCATCTAATCTGGTACATAATATCGCATACATTATCGACCCTACCATCGAAACGTAGGGTACTATGCTTATACGAGCCCAATCCTCATCAGTCTTGGGAGACATCTCTTTGGAGAGGGTGATTCCGTGACAAGCGGGTAAATTACCGCGCTTAGAATATTCCATACTAAACCTATTTAGTACGGTGTCAATGTAACTCGACTGTGAAAGTCCCAATATTCTTTTAGATCTGTCACAATAGATCTTAATCCCCAGAATGTACGAGGCATCACCCAGGTCTTTCATAGAGAACTTCTGTGACAAGAACAACTTGGCCGATTGTTGCATAGGAATATCATTTCCTATCAAGAGAATGTCATCAACGTATAAAATGAGGAATACCACAGTTCTCCCTATAATCTTCTTATAAATAAAAGGTTCATCTACATTTTTGATAAAGTCAAATTCCCTGACCGTCTCATCAAAGCAGATGTTCCAACTCCGTGATACCTTCTATAATCCATAAATGGATTTAAGCAACTTGCACGCCTTTCCGCTGCTCCCACTATCTACGAAACCCTCTGGTTGATCCATGAAAACACACTATGCTAAACTTCCATTTAGAAAAGAAGTTTTAACATCCATCTGCCAGATATCATAGTCATGGAAGGCAGCAATGGAAAGTAGGATCCGAATGGATTTAAGCATAGCCACTGGTGAAAAAGTTTCGTCATAGTCCAATCCTGGTCTTTGATGAAAACCTTTAGCAACAAGTCTAGCTTTGTAGGTTTCTACCTGACCATCTACACCAATCTTTTTTTTGAAGATCCATTTGCATCCTGCGGGTTTTACCCCAGTAGGATCAAAATCCAAAGTCCAAACTTGGTTCGTGTACATGGATTCCATATCGGATCACATAGCATCCAGCCACTTCACCGAGTCTTTACTCGTGATGGCTTGCTAAAAATTAGTCGGCTCATCATCGTCGATGATGCAATCCTCTCAATCCCCGTCTACGAGAAAACCGTAGTATCTCTCGGATGGATGAGACTCCCTACTAGATCTGTGGAGTGGCATGGGTACGTCTTGTTCTATTGAAATCTCAGGTTCTACTAAGTTTTCAGTAATAGTTTGTGGTTCTGGAATTTCTTCCAGATCTATTGCGCTCCCACTTATCTCTTTTTTGAGAAATTGAGTTTCCATGAAGCGGGCATGATAAGAAACAAAGACCTTTTGTTCCTCGGCTTGATAGAAATAATACCCCTTAGAATTCTTGGGGTATCCCATAAACTTACACAATACTGAACGTGTCTCGAGTTTGTCCGGGTGAACATTTCTGACAAAGGCAGGACAACCCCATATCTTTAGATACTTAAGACAGGGTTTCTTCCCACTCCACATTTCATATGGGGTGGTAGGCACAGACTTAGTTAGAACCTTGTTCAATAGGTATGCAGCAGATTCTATTGCATAACCCCTGAAGGAGGGCGGCAACTCAGCATTACTCATCAAGGAATGCACCATATCAAGTAAGATGCGATTCCGATTTTCTGATACACCGTTGTGTTATAGTGTATATGGAGGAGTAAGCTAAGAGAGAATTCCATTCTCTTTTAAATATTTCAGGAACTCGGCACTTAAGTATTCACCGCCCCTATCGGATCGGAGCATCTTGATACTTTTGCCGGTTTGCTTTTCCGCTTCATTCTTATACTCTTTGAATTTCTCAAAGACCTTGGATTTATGTTCCATTAAGAATTCATGTCCATACCTTGAGAAATCATCTGTGAAAGTAATGAAGTAGGAATAGCCAGTTCTTGCATGTATAGACATTGGCCCACACACGTCGCTGTGTATGAGTCCCAGGAGCTCAGTAGCTCTTTCTCCGTATCCAGTGAACGGAGTTTTTGTCATCCTTCTTCTGATACATGATTGACAAGTTGCATATGATTGATACTCAAACGGATCTAATAACAGTCTTACTCGAAATGTTAGTATGCTACCTGGTTTGTTTCTACCTCAATATGTGCATGTGTTTTCTTAGCATATCGCTTATACATATTGGTAGAGCCCTTAGGATCTTTGCTTGATTATCGGCGTTATGATGGCAGTCATACTAGTATGGGCTGGGTAATCTATAAGCACATCCTATACAGTTCCCTAGTCGTAGGATTATCGAGATGGGGCATCCATACTCCAGAATAGACTAGTGTATATGCTTCTCATCCCAGCAGGGGAGATGGTCTGTCCCACAGCCATCAGTACGCCGTACTGAAGATAGTATGCAGGTGCTCATTAGGTTATGAGTACACTGGATAGGACTCGTCAGGAACTGTCGGTGGGTATTATACCTATCGTCGGGTAGCAGTTCCCAGGTGACATGAGTACAGCTTAGTCCGTCGACTTGACACTGCTACTTCACCTCGAGTGTGTTCCCACTGTACTTTGATTAATACCCTACCACGGCTCAAAGGAGTCATGCAAACAGGTAGTGGTTGGGTGCAGTCCCGAAGCACTTGGAGACAGTGGCGGTTAGATAGGATTCGTCTCTCCCGGTATTGGGGGTTGATATCGCGCTGTGTTCGGAAGGCCATTACACAAAGTCCTTGGCCAAGGTAAGCGAGATTTACTGATAGGTATTCCAGTAGTTTCTCAGGGTGTTTTGGGCTATACTCCAACACGGCTTATTGCGCTATTAGGGGTCTGACGATTACCGCCCTTTAGGCCCGATATGCGATACTCTTAGACGAACAAACCGGACTGTATGGAGATTGTCACATACAGGCTCAATAGGAGTTCAGATGAGTTAGCTTATCGGCCTTCTTATTTACACATACCTGGGTAGCCGTTACGTGCAGCTGGTACCGCTTGCGGCTTATGGTTAAACCTACTGCCAGCGTAGTGTCGAGTGTTTAGAGTCCCACACAGAGGGTTTCCCTGCATCGGGCGAAAGATGTAGAGGCCGTATGGTTTTACGGCAGGGCTTCGATCACGTACGTGCACTTGTGCGCGATGATGTTCGGGCGGATAATACTAGTGGGCTTTAGTTTAAGTCGGATCCTAGTCTTATATTGATGGATCAGTTTCGTTTCATTGTATTTGTGTTTCTCGAAACACGGATACGGGTATGTATTTACGGATGAGAGGGGCATTCTTGTAATTACTCAAGATTTTTTTTAGAAGGAGACATCTCATTGGGGTTTTGACCGTTGACTTGATTAAAACAATTATGAGGTGGGGGAAATTATTTGTTATTTTTTATAAATGATAATTGTGCCATGGTTACTTGGTTTAACTATTTGATTTAGATATTTTGTGAGATATTTTGTGGCACTAGATATTTTGGGTGAAATATTTTTCTTGCCATCCTTATAGTCATATCATGGTATCCATCTCAATTATCATTATCAAAAACATTATCTCTTTCCTCAAGCCATCTCCTTCTTCTTTCTCTCAACCCTTAAGTCTCATGAGTTGAGAAACCTAGGGTTCCAAGAGACAAACCACTCCATCTTCTTTCTCTACATCACCTAGGCCATCTAATTTAGTAAGCTAGTTGCCCTAGTTACCTCGGATTTGAGGTTGGAGCTCGGACTATAGACTCTCGGGTGGATCGTCTTTGACTCGAGGAAGCCGACGAGGAAGCATCGATCTTTTTCGATCTTTGGAGCCTACGATGATGAGGAGGACAGCGAGAAGACACGAAGGACATGAAACTACGAGGTATAGCATTCATCCGAGTAGTTAAACCTTAAGTAGTTTGCTAGCTAGGGTTTATGATCGATCCTTAGTTCTAGTCGGTGTTGTGAAGCCCGTAAAAATCATTTTTTGCTATTTCTGCCTCCCCGCGAATACGTGGGGTGCGCGACATTGACTTACAGTGGTATCATAGTCTCTCATAAACCTTAAATAGCTTGTAGCGACGTTAGAAATCCACCGTTTTTGTAGCGCAAAACTGCCGATAAAAACAGTTTTCAAAAATGATGTTTTGAGTTGTTTGCACACCCCGTGGGCTTACGGTTTGAACCGAGAAGCCGTAGGATGAAGCATGCACACCTCGGGGACACCTCAGGGGGACCTAAGGCCGGGCCCACCCCCCAAGGCCACCACAAGGTGGCCTTGGGGGCTGGTGACCCGAGAGCACCACAGATTGGTGCTCTCGGGTCTGCCTCCCCTTGGGGGCCACTTCATGGTGGCCCCCGGGGGTGGATACCCCCGTAAATCCCCCCGTTCGATAGTTAATTTTGGTATCTTCGCCTCCACGAAGATTCGGGCGGGTTTCGAATTCGTTTCAACTCCCGGATTGGCTTAAAACGATCGTTTTTGGAACTTTAGCTCACTGGATTTTCAAGTTTTGGAAAATTAGTTAAGTTTGCTAATTGCGTGCGGAATTTAATGTCGCGGTTACTTTACAAGATTTGTGATGTGTATATGTGTTTGGAAACATCGACTAATTACTATACGTTTATTAGTCGGGGTTGAACATATCTGTGATGTTGTTATGTTGGTTTGTGTATATGAACTATATTGGATCGTCGTGGATGAATAGCCGGGGATGTGAGATGACGGTTTTCATTCATTCATTCGATGTAAATTTATAAAGTTATGTAATATTAATTTTGCGGGGCATATCCGGGTTGAGCTTGTAGCCATCGTTGTATTATTTCATTTACTGTTTTTGCTCCTAGGATAGACCCAAGGTGGGGTGCACAAACTACCGGGTACTTTGAAGTGACGAGTGGCCTACTCACTTTGTTGAGAGAGATTGCTTCACTTAGGGTATTTGGCGGGTAGTTTTCCGCACCCGTAAGGGTCCAGGGTGAGATTTAGCTATTCATCACGACCGTGGAATCTGTCTTTCGTTACAGGCTCAAACGAAACGCGGAAATCCTAATATATCCAATATGTTCATCTATGATCTGGAATGCCTATTATTACGTGAAACGAATGTATATATCTATATATGATATCTAGTAGGCATTGCTTATGTTTTGTATCCGCGCTAGTCCCGCCCCCGCTCTGCCGTTGGTTAAGTAACCTAACGGGTGATGACGGGGCCCAGTGGCGAATGCGGATGGCATAAGTGGACGTGGTATTTTCGTCTTTTTCTATGATGATAGGTGTAAATGATGGGACTGAATTACATTAATGCAAAGTAAACAAACCAAACCTGAATCGTTGGAACAAATTTTAAACCCACTCGGTTATTTTTAAACAGGAGACTTTTAAATGTGGAGCTTAAACCACTCCTTTTAAAAGCTATCAGGTTCCTTCGATTATATCAAGTTCACTATGTTCACGATTTCGCCAAAACCATTCGTAGCCCTCCGTCATTTCAGTTGAATATTCAGAAGTATTCAAGCTATGTATTTTGACCATCGCCAAGGCATAGTATTTGGTATCTGTTGGATATTCATCTGTAGCATAGATAGATGCGTTGGCTTGAAACAGTCGTACTACTATTTTGGCCTTCATCAAGGGTATGTACAGGTGGGTTCAAATTAACCTGGACAATGACGGGTAGAACTTGACATGTGACTTATAATATGTTGGCCTTCGTCAATTGTTGGATATGTATGCCCTAGAGGCCATTATTGTATAGTACTAGTTTGTATAATACATTTTGGAGGCTTGGGATATATATACGGGTTTACGACAGTCTTGCTCGATATAGTAGTATGCTACTTGATTTGTTTCTATCTTAATATGTGTATATGTTTCTTTTAACATATCGCTAATACATATTGATGGAGCCCTTAGGATCTTTGCTTGACTACCGGCATTGTGATGGCGATCATACTAGTAGGGGCTGGGTAGTCTATAAGCACATCCTTATTTTGGTCCCTAGTCGTAGGATTATCGAGACAGGGCATCGATACTTCAGAATAGACTGGTGCATACGCTTCTCGTCCCAGCATGGGAGATGGTCTGTCCCACAGCCATCAGTACGTCGTACTGGAGATAGTATGCAAGTGCTCGTTAGATTACGAATACACTGGACAGGACTCTTCAGGAACTGTTGGTTAGTATTATACCTATCATCAGTTAACACTTCCCAGGTGACATGAGTATAGCTTAGTCCGTTGACTTGACACTGTCACTTCGCCTCAAATGTGTTCCCACTGTTCTTAGATTACTACCCTACCACGGCTCTATTGAGTCATGCAAACAGGTAGTAGTTGGGTGCAGTCCCGAAGCACTTGGAGGCAGTGACGGTTAGACAGGATTCGTCTCTCCCGGTATTGAGAGTTGATATCGCGCTGTGTCTAGGAGAGCCATTACACATAGTCGTCCCTGACCAGGGCAAGCGAGAATTACTGGTAGTGTTTCCAGTAGTTTCTCAGGGTGTTCTGGGCTACACTCCGACACGACTTGTACCGCTATTAGGGGACTGACGTTTACCGCCCCCTAGGCCTGCCATGCGATACTCTCAGACGATCAGACCGGACTGTACGGAGATTTTCACATTCAGGATCAGTAGGAGTTCGGATGGGTTCACATCATCGGTCTTCTTATCGGCATCTACCTGGAGACGGTTACGTACAGCTAGTACCGCTTGCGGCCTGTGCTTAAACCCACTGCCAGCGTAGTGTCGAGCCTTTAGAGTCCCACACAGAGGGTTATTCGCCTTTGGGAAAAACAGAGTAGAGGTCGCATGGTTTTACGATGGGGTTCGTTCACATCCGCGCACTTATGCACGTTTGGTGTCCGGGCAGTTATTACTAGCGGGCTTTGGTTTAAGCCAGATCCTAGTATTTGTTTTGGGATTGGTTTTGTCTCATTGTATTCGTGTTCCTTGGAACACGGATGCGGGTGTGTATGCACAGTTGACAGAGGCAGAGGATTCTCATTAGGGTTATTGACCGTTGACTTTTTCGAAATCCTAATGAGAATGAGAGATATGATTAATGATATTAATTAAGGATAATTGTGCCATGGTTAGGTTGACCATTTGACTTTTGTTGACCTTTTGACTTTGGTTGACCGGTTGACTATTGTTGACATTTTGACCATCATTTCACATGAAAGATGCTTCTTGATTCTTGCACATTTCATTTAATGTGAAATGATAATGGTCATTTCAAAACTAACCATCACATTTTCACTTAATTATTATTATTATTATTATTATTATTTCTCTCATATGAGCATGGTTGTAGATTTCTACTCTCATTCTCTCTTGCTCTTTCTCTCTCATGTTCTTGAGCTCTCCCTCTTCCTCTCAAAGGTTTAATCTTTCATGTGTTGAAAATCAAAAGCTCTTGAGAAAAAGCCACTAAAACTTCTCTTTACTCTTTCTAGGGTTCTTTGTCTAGCAAACCAAGCACTCTAGTTACCTCTTAGATGAGGTAGGAGCTCAAGGTAGAGGCCCTCGGGTGGATCTATCTTCGGCAAAGGGAAGACGACGAGGAGGAGCCATCTACGCCACTACAAGGAGCAAGCAAGAAGGAGAACCACAACAAGAAGGGAAGGAGTTCAAGATCTAGGTATAACCATTCTACATAGTAGCTAGAACTTGTAATTAGTGTGTTAGTTTTTGTTTAGCAAAGATCCTTCATGGATGATCCATGTCATCTTGTGAGAAAATTTTAATTTTTACCTATTCCGCCTACCCGAAAGAACCGGGGTGGGTAACGTGGACCTAACATCAAGGTCATAAGAGCATGGGGCAAAAATCCACATCAGGAGTTTCTAAGGAAACTGAAACTTACTAGTGCTGCATACCATTTGGAGTGTGATAATATTGGTAGGATTCCTTCAGGATTAACACACAATGATATTTGGATCACGATCCTACTGTAAGTATCCGCTACTCCTCGGGAGATTCTTCACTTAACGATCAATGCTATAAACCAAGTAGGTGTCTAGAACAGTGTTAGCGGGGCTACGCCTCTAGGGAAAAGAGGTTTTTTAATTAAGGAACTTCGCGAAAGCGTCGTAAAACCTCCCTCGAAGTATCGACACTAGCCTGGTCGAACGGTTAATCAAGTATTGTACGTTAAGATTAATCCTGACTAATTCTTCTTTTATGGTTTGAGGAAGGATTCATGAGACAGTGGGAGCCATCCTGTTTAGATAAATTAAAAATCAATCTAAACTTGTAAGAGTATCATGCTGAGTGTTTTCTTCTCTCTCTCCTAATTGCAGCGACCAGGTGACCAGATTAGGTTACAGATAGATAATAAAATAACTAAGTTATACTATATTGACTGGCAAAGGTTTGTCCAGATGTCTATTACCTATGATAAGCTGGACCACCTCATTACTACTCAAAGCCCCCGCCGTCCCAGGTCCGGTTTCCACCGTCGCGGATGTTTATATCCATAAGACAAGGGAAAAAGACTGTGTGAATGCCAAGTGCCTCATGTTGGCCTCAGTATATGGTGAATACCAGAGGCAGCACGAGAAGATGGACTTAGTTTCCATCTTCCTCCATAACAAAGATTTATATGGAGAGCAATTTCGTATCGCAAGATATGAGATCTCGAAAGAATTGCTTCAAGCGAGGTTGGCTGTCGGGTCATCTGTAGGGGACCACATCCCTATAATGATCAGCTGTATTAGACAGCTCACGGAACTGGAAACCACGTTGGAGAACGAGTCATGTACTGACTTGTTTCTACAATCCCTATCTCTTACTTACACCCAGAAGAAGAAAGTTATACTTCCAATTGAGGGCACCCTGAAGGAAATCAGGGAGACACCCGCTCTGCTTATTGGGGAATCTTCCTCTTCTGGTTCCAAGGCGAAAGCCAAGGGTGAGAAGAAGAAGACCTCCACAAAGCCGATAGGCGGTGCCAGTAAGGTAGAAGAAAAGGGAAGGGCAAAAGTTTCAAGGTTAACAGTAGGGAAGGAGGGATGTTCCTATTATTACGGGAAAGGGCATTGGCAGAAGGGATGCAGGGCTTGGAAAGCTAGAATCCAGGATCTGAAGCACGTTGTGGTTTCGACTTTGGGTGTGTTTGTGATTGAAAACAGTCTGTCAATTAACTCTACTTCCTGGATACAAGACACCGGATCAGGATCTTATATCTGTAATTCTTTACAGGCTTTGAGAAACAGTAGAGTTATCAGGGCAGGTGATATGACTCTCAGGTTTGCTAACAGAATGAGCGTGGACACTGTATCCATAAGGTATATCACCTAGAATTGACAAGTGGGCAGATATTGATTCTACATAACTGTTTGTCTGTACCTAGTCTAGTTTGTAAGCGATGTGGTCCACATCCACCTAAATTAAAGTTTGATTGGGTCAGGTACACTAGAGGACGGTATATACGTGTTAAATCAAGCTCGGGTTTTCAACGTCCAGAACACACTTAAAAGAAAGTCTCCAGAATTAAATAAAACTTTTTTATGGCATTGTCGACAGGATCGCATCAATGAAACACGGTTGTCAAGGTTACATAGAGAGAGATATTTGGATCTGTTCGAATATCAGTCTTATGCAACTTGTTAATCTTGTCTCATAGGAAAGATGACAAAGACCCCGTTCACTGGACACGGAGTAAAAGCGAGCGAGCTTTTGGGACTCATACACAGCGACGTGTGTAGTCCAATATCTACATATGCACGAAGTGGTTATTCCTATTTCATTACTTTTACGGATGAATCTCTAGGTAAGGACATGTCTTCTTGATGAAGCATAAATCTAAGGCCTTTTGAGGTATTCCGGAAATATAAGAATGAAGTGGAAAAACAAACAGGCGAAAGTATCAAGACACTGAGATCTGATCGACATGGTGAATACTTAAATTGCCGAGTTCCTAGATTACTTAAAAGAGAATGAAATTCTCTCTCAGCTTACTTCTCCATACATACCACAACACAACGGTATATAGGAAAGGAGGAACAGAACCCTATTGGATATAATTCGTTCCATAATGAGTAATGCTGAGTTACCGCGATCCTTCTAAAGTTATGCACTAGAATCAGCTGCATATCTTTTGAATAAGGTTCCTACCAAGACTGTGCCTACCACACTATATCAGATGTGGAGTGGGAAGAAACCCTATCTTCAGTGTCTAAAGATATAGGGATGTCCAGCTTTTGTCAAAAAACGGTATGCAGACAAGCTCGAGGCACGCTCAGTACTGTATAGGTTTGTGGGATACCTAAAGAACTCCAAGGGGTATCTTTCCTATTACGCAGAGGAACAAACTCGTTATACCCACTTTTTAGAAAATCAATTTTTTGTAAAAGGAAATAGTGGGAGCGCAATAGAACTGAAAGAAATTCCAGAACCACAAAATATGACTGAAAGTATAGTAAAACCAGAGGTTTCAAAAGAACCGGGCATCCTACGCTAATCCGCAGGACTAGTAGGCAGTCTCATCCGTCCGAGAGATACTACAGTTTTCTCATAGACGGGGATCCAGAGGATTGTATCATTGACAATGATGAGCCAACTAGCTTCCAGTAAGCCATTCAGAGCGGCGACTCGGTAAAATGGCTGGATGCAATGCGGACCGAAATGGAGTCCATATACACCAACAAAGTATGCACTTTGAACATTGCTCCAGAAGGGGTAAAACCCGTAGGCTGCAAATGGATTTTCAGAAAGAAGATTGGTGTATATGGATAGGTTGAAACCAATAAGGCTAGACTTGTTGCAAAAGGTTTTCGTCAAATACCTGGTTTGGACCATGATGAAACCTTTTCTCCAGTGTCTATGCTCAAATTCATTCGGATCCTTCTTGCCATTACTGCCTTCTAAGATTTTGAGATCCGGCAGATAGACGTAGAGACAGCTTTTCTAAATGGTTATTTGGAAGAATGCATCTATATGGATCAGCCAGAGGGTTTCAATCAGAGTGGGAGCAGCAGGAAAGTGTGCAAGTTGCTTAAGTTCATTTATGGACTAAAGAAGGTATCGCGGAGTTGGAACATCTGTTTTGATGAGACGTTCAAAGAATTCTACTTTATCAAAAATCCAGATGAACCATGCATTTATAGTAAGATTGTAGGGAGAACTGTGGAATTCCATGTCTAGTACGTGCAAGACATTCTCTTAATGGGAAATTACATTCCTATACTACAATCAGTCAAAAGATTCTTGTCACAGAGGTTCTCCATGAAAGACCTGGATGATACCAACTACATTCTGGGGATCCAGATCTATCGTGATAGATCAAAGAGGATGGTGGGACTTTCACAGTCAAGGTACAACAACACCATACTGAAAATATTTAGTATGGATGATTCTAAGCACGATAGTCTACCGGCTTATCACGGAATCACCCTCTCCAAAGAGATGTCTCCAAAGACTGATTTGGAAAGGGCTCGCATCACATCTATACCCTACGCTTCTGCGGTAGGCTCTATAATGTATGCGATGTTGTGTACCAGACCAGATGTTGCTTACGCACTTAGCTTGGTAAGCCGGTATCAGTCAAACCCAGGGGAGAAGCACTGGATAGCAGTAAAGAAAATTATCAAGTACCTGATAAGAACTAAGGAGATGTTCTTGGTGTATGGTGGAAAATACCTCCAGATCGAGACCCTTGCTGACTCCAGCTTTCAGAGTGATAAGAATGACTCTAAGTCCATGTCGGGTTATGTCTTAACCCTCAGTGGAGGGGCGATCTATTGGAAGAGCTCTAAGCAGGATACCATTGCAGACTCGACGATGGAAAAGAGACAGTCTGGATATGGAAGTTCTTAACTGAACTTCAGGTGGTTCTTTCCATTGTTGGTAAAATACTTTAGTATTGTGACAACAACAGTGCTATAGCTTTAGAGAAGGAACCCAGGTCCCATCAGAGATCCAGACATATCTTGAGGCGGTACCACCTGATCAGGAAGATCGTTGATCCCCAGGAGATTGAGGTGAGGAGAGTAGATACGAAGAACAATATTGTAGATCCACTCACAAAGGACATTCCTCAGACAGTGTTCGAGAGGCTATTCGAGATCTTCAGTTTGCGATATGCCAGTATATGGCCTTAGTGCAAGTGGAAGATTGTTAGTGATATATGCTCTAGAGGCCATTATTGTATCATACTGGATTGTATATTACTTAATGGGAGATTGGGATATACACGGATATAGTAACAGTCTTGCTCGAAATGGTAGTATGCTACATGGTTTGTTTCTATCTCAATATGTGCATGTGTTTTCTTAGCATATCGCTTATACATATTAGTAGAGCCCTCAGGATGTTTGCTTGATTACTAGCGTTGTGATAGCAGTCACACTAGTAAGGGCAGGGTAATCTATAAGCGCATCCTATACAGGTCCCTAGTCGTAGGATCATCGAGATGGGGCATCGATACTCCAGAGTAGACTAGTGTATACGCTTCTCATCCCAGCAGGGGAGATGGTCTATCCCAGAGCCATCAGTACGTCGTACTGAACATAATATCCAGGTGCTTATTAGGTTATGAGTACACTGGACAGGACTCGTCGGGAACTGTTAATGGGTATTATACCTATCGTCGGGTAGCAATTCCCAGGTGACATGAGTACAGCTTAGTCCGTCGACTTGACACTGCTGCTTCGCCTCGAGTGTGTTCCCACTGTACTTTAATTACTACCCTACCATGGCTCAAAGGAGTCGTGCAAATAGGTAGTAGTTGGGTGCAGTTCCGAAGCACTTGGAGGCAGTGGCGGTTAGATAGGATTCGTCTCTCCCGGTATTGGGAATTGATATCGCACTGTGTTCGAAAGACCATTACACAAAGTCATTGGCCAAGGCAAGCGAGATTTACTGGTAGGTACTCCAGTAGTTTCTCAGGGTGCTTTGGGCTACTCTCCGACACAACTTATTGCGCTATTAGGGGTCTGACGATTACCGCCCCTAAGCCCGATATGTGATACTCTTAGACGAACAGACCGGACTGTATAAAGATTGTCACATACAGGCTCAATAGGAGTTTGGATGAGTTAACTCATCGGCCTTCTTATCGACGCATACCTGGGTAGCCGTTACGTGCAGCTAGTACTGCTTGCGGCTTGTGGTTAAACCCACTGCCAGCGTAGTGTCGAGACTTTAGAGTCCTACACAGAGAGTTTCCCTGCATCGGGCGAAAGATGTAGAGGCTGTATGGTTTTACGGTAGGGCTTCGATCATGTACGTGTACTTGTGCGCGTATGAGGTTCGGGCAGATAATACTAGTGGGCTTTGGTTTAAGCCGGATCCTAGTATTATATTGATAGATCAGTTTCGTCTCATTGTATTCATGTTTCTCAAAACACGGATACCGGTATGTATATACGGATGAAAAAAGCATTCTTGTAATTACTCAAGATTGTTTTTAGAAGGAGACACCTCATTAGAGTTTTGACCGTTGACTTGATTAAAACAATTATGAGGTGGAGGAAATTATTTGTTATTTTTTATAAATGATAATTGTGTCATGACTACTTGGTTTGACTATTTGACTTAGATATTTTGTGAGATATTTTGTGGCACCAGATATTTTGGGTGAGATATTTTTTTGCCATGCTTGTAGTCATATCATGGTAGCCATCTCAATTATCATTATCAAAAACATTATCTCTTTCCTCAAGACATCTCCTTCTTCTTCCTCTCAACCCTTAAGTCTCATGAGTTGAGAAACCAAGGGTTCCAAAAGACAAACCACTCCATCTTCTTTCTGTACATCACCTAGGCCATTTAGTTTAGCAAGCTAGTTGCCCTAGTTACCTCGGATTTGAGGTTGGAGCTCGGACTATAGACTCTCGGGTGGATCGTCTTTGACTCGAGGAAGCCGACGAGGAAGCATCGATCCGTTTTGATTCTCGGAGCCTACGATGACGAGGAGGACAGCGAGAAGACCCGAAGGACATGATACTACAAGGTATAACATTCATCCGAGTAGTTAAACCTCAAGTAGTTTGCTAGCTAGGGTTTATGATCGATCTTTGGTTCTAGTCGGTATTGCGAAGCCCATAAAAATCATTTTTTGCTATTTCCACCTCCCCGCGAACACGTGGGGTGCGCGACATCGACTTACAACACCTACTAGCTACCAAACACTAGCCTTGGCAAAGGTCAAAACACATAGCATGAATACTAGTATATACCTATCTGAAATGATGGAGGGCTACGGCTGATTTTGGCGAAAACCGATAACGTAATGAACTGGATATAGTCGAAGGAACCGAATAGCTTTTGAAAAAGAGTGGTTTAAGCTCCGCTATTAAAAGTTGCTTTTTGAAGAAAACAGAGTGGTTTTGTAATTGTTCCAACGACATCAGATTTTAGGTTTATTCCTTTGCATTAATCAATATTAATGTGGTCCCATCAATTAACCTTATCATTGCAGAAAAGAAACGAAAATAGATAGTATGCTTATGCTATCCGCATTTGCCATGGGGCCTCTGTTTACCCCAATCAGAGCAAAGCTCTGTTGAAATTCAAAATTCAAAATTTTGAAGTAACGCTTCAAATCTCGGGCGCAACGCGCCACATGTCAGGCACTGATACGTCAGCACAGCGCCCAAGAAGGCGCGCCCAATCAGAGCAAAGCCCTATTTAAACTAAAATTAAAGGAAGCAACGCTTCAGTTGCGCAAGCACTGCGCTGCGCGACACGTGTCAGCGCAGATGCGCTAGCGCAGTTGCGCTGCGCGACACGTGTCAGCGCAGATGCGCTAGCGCAGTTGCGCTGCGCGACACGTGTCAGCGCAGAGGCGCTAGCGCAGTTGCGCTACTCTGTACGCTGCATGACACGTGTCACGCTCTGGAGCATTGCACCAAACAGAATTAAAATTCTAAAGAAATCTTTTATGTTCTTATTAAAACAAGAAGATTTTCTTCTGTAAAATAGAGGCCTTTGGATCAAAGATCCAACGGTGGGGAAAATTCCCCAAATCACTCGGAGAAAAGATCTCTTTAACAAATTTAACTAATTTATGGGCACTATAAAAAGGACCCTAGACCTCAATTCAAAGGGATGAACATTTCTTTAAAAAAAAAGAGCTTCAATCAGAGAGAACTCTGAGAAGAATTCCAAGAAAAAAAAAGGTAAAAACCTTCACAAGGGAGAAGAAATTTCTTTTAATAGATCATTGATCTAAAAAAAACCAGATCAATGATCTTCATATAAAAACAGTGCTTTGAACTACTCATGAACCACTGGTTCTTTAAAACAAGAAGAAACAAAAATAAAAAAAATATAGTGTTTTGCACTTTTATGAACCTTTGGTTCTTGAATCTAAAAGATTCTCAAATTTAGAGTGCTTTGCACTTGCAAACTGCGCTGTTACGCTCTTGGGAGAGCGCCACGTGTCAGCGTCTGAACCATTCGCGCTATGCGCTTTTGAAATAGAGCTTTGCTCTATAAAATTGGCGCAACTCACCAGAGCACGCCACGTGTCAGCAGCTCAAGCGCAGCGCACTAGCACAGCGCACTGCGCTTGCATAACACGTGTCGTCACCACAAGCGCTTGCGCTCTTTGATTGGCGCAAAGCACCTGAAATGCAATGCATTATTTAAAAAATGGGCCAAGCCCAAGTCAAAAAGACCAAGCAGGCCTAATTAAGCTGATGCTCTGCATCATTTATAAATGGACAGAGCCCAAACAAAATAATAAAAATGCTATGCATTTTAAAAGGGGCAGAGCCCAAACAAAATAGATGCTTTGCATCATTTATAAATGGGCAAAGCTCAAAACAAATTGATGCTCTGCATCCTTTCTGGGCAGAGCCCAAATAAAATAAAAAAAAGAAAAGCAAGCCCAAATGCAAACAAAATGTGGACATTTTTAATTGGACTTAGCCCAATTTTGGCCGTAAGTCCTTAAATTAAATTGACTGAGCACGGCTGCTCCCTAAATCAATTTACGACCGGTTCGAGGGTACATCTCCGAGCTCCTCTGACACCCATCGTTGTAATCCTTCAGCGACGTCAGAGAGGTAACGGGTCCCGACGACCACACGCCAATACGGACTGCGGGGTCCTTAAACTCGTGGACCGAAACGTCCTTAAACTAATGTTGGACCGAAACGTCCTTAAACTAATGTCGGACCACCACGTCTTTAAACTAGAACATGGACCCCCATGTCCCTAAACTGGAACATGGACCACCATATCCCTAAACTGGAACAATAGAGCCCAATTGCTCTCTTACCGGATCTAAACGGTCCCGTTTAAGTTGATCTTAGCCCCAATCTCGGCTAACGTATCCTTAAATAATCAAATGGACTATAAAACTCCAAATCAACTGTGGTTCAAGGGTACATCTCTGAACTCCTCTGACACCTATCGTTGTAATTCTTCAACGACGTCAGAGAGGTGACGAGTCCTGAAGGCCATATAATAAAGGGTTCACCACGTTAAGTTGATCTTAGTCTCAAACAGGACTAACGTATCCTTAACGAACGTTTAAGTTGATCTTAGCCGCAATACGGCTAACATATCCTTAAACTAAAAACACCAAACCCAAATCTAAATAAATACGGATTTGGACTAATCCACGTCCTACGGGCGACGGCATTACTCAGTCTCCGTATACAATCCACGGGCAACCACAGACAAAACAAACACACACGACACGAAGTGAAATTCTGGAGAAGGAGAAAGTTGTTACCGCGATGCGGTAGCGTAATTAACTGCAGGGGCTTGCGCCTGCAGGGAAGAGCGTCCCCACAATCAAAACCCCTCAAGCGAGGGGGAATCTGACGAAGTCTGCTACATCGGCCGCATCCGTCTAAACCTCCGATACACAGTGCCATAAATCAACTCGGCATCTTCGGAGAGGTAGACGGATAAAACCATATAGCATGTGCCCCGAATCTCAGGCAAGACGTCCTCATGTCTCGGCCGCCGTTCGGAGAGGAACAGATTCTGGCATGCCCGGTAGGACCTTTTCCTCTTTCCACTCCACACTTCGTGTGTCGTCTTCGCGAACCAATCGCGGTTTGTTAACGGTTGCCTTTGGATTTCAAGTTTACTAAGATTTGGTCTCTTGCTTGGCGCAGAAAAGGAATCAAGCATCGATGGCCTCTACCTGTTCGAAGTGCTCTAACTGCAGCTGCAGTTCGCGTCTGGCCACAACTGGGGGCATAACCTATAGGCCCCAAGCGGCCTCTCTGTTCACTATGCCCGTGGAGCAGATTACTCAAGCCACTACGGGGTTGTTTTTCGGAACCATGCTTTCGCCAACAAGCTTTAGCACCCCTGTGCCCATACAAGAAGCTCCTAAGAAGTCGGTCTTCGATCGACTTTCAGTTACTGCGGCCCCTCTCAACGGGTCGCCCAACACCAGTGCCTCGGTCTTCTCCAGATTGGGCCAAAACTCCTGCGGGCTCACAATGAAGCTTGCAGTCCCAGAAAAGATTATTCCAAAAAGAATAGCCAAACATGCTCCTGAAGTCGTCAAGGCGGCTTCTCCTGCTAAGAAATTGGTCTTTACAAGATTGACCGTCCCAACTCCCACTCCTGCTCCTGCTGATCAAAAGACATCATTCTTCAATAGGCTGACGCCGGCAACAGCCCCATACCTGAACAGGGGGCAAGAAGAGGCTGTTTCTGTCTCTGAACCAATACCGACGACTCGTCGTGCCCGACGACGCCACTGGCGCCGAATAAGGAAGACTGGGGGCAACTCCCCTTCCAGGATAACTCCACCAGCACCAACGGTGGAAGTTAATGCTGCTGTTCCAACTGGGAACAGCTTTGAGCTACTGAATAGGGTACGCAGGAACTCGCCAACTGCAGTGCTCAAGAGATCTCCTCCACCGGTAGAGACTGCCGTGGAAACAGAAAAGCCGGAGCAGCCTCCTCAATCGCTGTCCTCCAGGATCTACAAGACATGGCAACGAGTCCGAGAATCTGTCATTGATCCTAACTTCTCTCGCCAGCACAAGAAGTCGAAAGGTCGGCAGGAAGAAAATCCCCTGGTCAAGCAACGAAAAGTGACGACCGCTTGGGTGCCCAAAGCAACGGCCCCCTCAACTTCTACGGCCCATAAAAGAAGAAGGCCGGAGAAAGTGCCAACGCCGACGACGAATATCAAGGGTGGTGAACCCAAACGCCCTAAGTCAGGGGGCATTGTAGTTCATACCGTCTATGTGGTGTCTGGTAAAGAGGACAGTCGCATATCTACGGGTCATCGACCGCTTATGCGATCAGTGACCAAAGCGCAGGAGCAGCAGCAGAAGCTCCAAGAGATGATGAACGCTATGGCCGCACTTACAGGGCCAAAAGAAAACCCTGAAACATCCTCGGATGAACGCCAAGAGGAAGAAACCGACGCCGAATTCCTTCGTCGAATACTAGAGAAGAAGGACAAAGATGCTGCTGAACAAGCAGCCAACATACAGCGTATGGGCCTCCTCTTCCAAGACATGATAGGGATGATGATACAACAAGATCCTCCGGCTGAAGAGCCTCCAATCGTTCTTGGAGACGATAGGGGAGAGACATCAAATCCTCCGCCAGCTCTGTCAACGGCTAAAGAGAATACAATCTCTAAAGCTGATTTGGACGAGTACATAGCCCAACAAATACGGGTTCATCATGCGACCGAAGCAGCCGGCCAGGTCGTAAAAACAGGGCGGCCATATCCAAGTTGGTACGACCAAATCAAGTACCCGCCAGGTTACAAAATTCCCAAGTTCCATGTCTACAAGGGGACGGGCAATCCTCACCAGCATGTCGCCCAGTTCAGGGCACTCTGCGGCAACACCGGCGGTGACGACAAGCTATTGCTTCACCAGTTTGTTGGAAGTTTATCAGATACGGCGTTCGAGTAGTACTCTGAGCTCCTGAACGACTCTATTAAGACCTTCGCGAAGATGGAGCTGTTGTTTACTTAGCATTTTGCAAGCGCCAGTGAACGCACCCCAATGACGGCACTGATTAACGCCAGGGTAAAACCAGACGAGACGTGGGTTCAATATGCTATACGGTGGCGGAACTTATGGTCGAAGTGCGAGCAGCGCATTGAAGAAGCTCCCGCGGTGGGTATGTTTGTGGGAACCCTTGATCCGCAGGCAACCATCTCGCAATTTATGATGTTTTTCAAGCCGACTACCTTCCAGGCCTTGATTGACAAGCTAGCGCAAATGGATCAGATGGGCCATAAACCCCCTCTTCCAAAGCCGGACTCCCGAAATGACAAAGGGAAGGGAAAAGCGATCGTTGTCGCTAATGCTCAACAACAACAGAGCGACTCGAAACCGGTTGTTCGTCAAAATAATACGCGTCCATACGTGGCCCTTGAGGAGAGGCTAGGACGCTCTTACTCCTTTCCTCGAGATAAGACGAGAAGGTTATTCGAGCTGGTATTGCGCAACCAACTCATAAATCTGCCGGATCCAAAACGTCCGTTGCAACCAAGTGATGTCAGTGAGCCCAACTACTGTCCTTATCATCGAGTACTAGGCCATCCGATCGAGGATTGTTACGTTTTCAAAAATTGGCTTGAAAACCAGTACCGACAGGGTAAATTCGCGTTATCTGACAAATGGAAGGTGAATCCCCCGCAGCCCCACACCTCTAAGGGGACAAATACGCCGGGGGCAACATGCTCTATCGTTGAAGAAGCTCCCTGGGAGGTTGTATTATCAGCCAAGACAAAGAGGATGCTAAACGATCTTCAGACATGTCCAGCGATTAGGTGGAAGAACCCGTTGGAACCACAGGTCATTGAAGGGATATTGAAGCCACGTCTAACTCCAAAGACCGATGGTGGTAGCTCAAGCACTCGCAACCAGCCGTCAAAATTTTCGAAGAAGAAGAAAAAGAAATTAAAGAAGCCCGCGAAGCCTGGCGACAAGCGCACGGACTTGCAAAAACAAATTGACGCGCTGGAGGAATACAACCAGAAGGCACGGACTCCCATTACATTCCAAGAGTTCCTCGATCATGCCTTTCAAAAGGAAGATGAGGGAGAAAGTTCATCTGATGAATCTGAAGAATACGTGACGAGTTGTCATGTGATTTCTCATTCGCTCATGAACGATGAAGAGACTTCTTGTACTGAAACGCTGGGGGCAGATACCGAATCAAAATTTCTGGGACCATCGGATGAAGTAATTGACGCATTCCTCAACGACGCTCGATTGAAAAGTAAAGCTGATCAAGAACGCGAGACGGCTATATTTGAAAGGGCCAAGCGCCAGCGACTTAATGAAAGAGCTGAGACGATCCCGCTGGAGCAAAAAACCTCCACTACCGACAAAAACCAATTCAAGATGAGGAAAAGGTTTGCTAAGGCCATATCAATGGGCATGAAGCTACAATCCTCCGAAGGAAACATCACCGGTGAAGTGGAAATGCACCCCTCCTATTGCTTGTATCACCAGAAGATTTCGCACCCCACTGAAGAGTGCAAGACCTTCAATAGATGGTGGCAAGGATATGTTACTCATCGACAACGCTTTAAGCGGGAAAAGCGCAAGACTCGCCGAGAACGGAACGATACGACCGAAGGGCTTAACAGAACCACCAGCAATTGTCGCATGGTCAACACCGGGAGATCACAAGTGCTCACGTTCGGGAGCGATTCTGATGAGAAGCTGGAGCTTGGACCCCTCTTTAAAGAATCCGCTTCGGGAAAAAAAAGCCGAAGGTCTGCGAAAATATCTGGCTACGTAACCGCACGCTGCCCGAAAAGAATCTCGGACCCTCAAATAAAAAAGATAAGGGAAAAGAGAAGGTCCCTGAAGATATCGTCTTAGATGACCAAGTGGTGAAAGAGCTAAGCGCCAAAGACCCGCCGAAGAAGAATAAGGTGGATTACAACGTCTTAGCGCATCTGAGGAAGCTACCCTCACAGCTCAGCATTCTTAACGCTCTTTTGCTATCAAAGGAGGCGAGAGATTCGTTAATTAAGGCACTCCAAGATCCAGAATAATTCCAAGCATGCCTGGCCGAGGAAAAGATGAAGGATGAATTGGAGGAAGTGCACACGGCCGATGTCACTTTCGGCGACGAAGACCTTCCCCTTGGGACGTGCGAGCACAATCGCCCCCTCTATGTCTCAGGATACTGTCACGATATAAAGATAGGCAAAATCCTGATCGACAATGGATCCTCCGTTAATCTCCTCAATATACGGGTCTTAAAAGAAATCTGCATGAGCGTCCAGCACCTTGCTCGTGACAAGATCACCATCTCCGGGTTCGACTCCCAGTCATCAAGAACTCTTGGGTCTGTGATACTGACGCTACGCTTCGGGCTACTCGTCAAGGACATTAAGTTCCACGTCATAGACGCCAAGACATGCTACAACGCTTTGCTCGGCCGACCATGGTTACACGAGTACAACATCATCCCTTCTACACAACATCAGTATATGAAGTATTTTAAGGATGGTTTCGAGTATACCGTGACGGGAGAACTGAACCCGTTCTCTGTGAACGAGGTCCGCAAATACGAAGATGCCAAATACTTCTTACCGGATTTCGAAGATACGGAGAAGTGTCACAAGCCGGAGAATAAAGCTAATGCCACCATCCCTGTCTTCGGCAGTGATACCGAGGAGGAAGAGGAGATAGTGTATTCGGGTCCGCCCCAACACAACAAGCCAGGACCGTCCGCTCCTACGTTGATCTTTGGTAGCAACTCGGAAGATGAGATCCATGCTGTATTCTCTGCTCGACCTTCAATACGAAAGTTCGCTGACGAAGAACAAAGTCTACAAGTCGCCATGGTGCCGCTTAAACACCTTAAAGAACTGGATGCGCTTAATATTTACAATGTAGAAGAGCTGCAAACGTTCTATATCCCTCCCAGACGAGAAAGCGAGAAAGCAATTCTGTTCTACCGCTCCGAAGAAACCAAGGTGGAAAAAGAAATCTGGCATGGCGCGGATCCTACGCTCGACAGGCTTCAGCCTATCCGTCTTCCCAGATATTATACAGAGGGTTTGAAGAAACTGCTGAAACGCCAGGGGATATCCTTTAAACAGACCGTTCGAAAAGCCAAGTTCTATGACAAAGTCTGGAACGTCCCCGGGACTCAACGCAAACTGCCTAATAGGAGAATGGAGACAAAAGGACTTGGATACATCCTGTCAAAGAAACGAGAGCTACTAAACAGCTGCTATGTCATGTATGACTTCGATGAAGAAGCGGATGCTCAATGGGAGGACGTTAATCCTGAGACAGTGAAAGTTCCAAATGCAAAAGAGCCCAGTCCGTCGTTCGAAGAACAAATGGACAAGCTCAAAAGGGAAGCAGGTAAAAAAGTCCAGGACGACCATAACCGCGAAATGGCCATCTACAAGAAAGCCAGAACGCAACTCCTCCTTCAACAGGCCGTGAAAGATGAAAATGCCGCTCCTTGTCAACCTGTTATAAAGAAGGCTCGACGCAAAAGCAGAAATAAGTCGAAAGGCCAAAAAAGCGCTCAACAGCAACAAAGCAGGGCTAAGAAGCCACGCAAACGGGAGTCGAGCGTTATTGATCTATCACTCATGAAGAAGATGGGTCGAGCGTATTCGTTTCCTCGGGACAAGACGAAGAAAATACTTGTCCTCGCTTTAAAACATCGGATGCTTGCACTACCGGAGTCTAAACACCCTGAACAAGCAGGCGAAGTCTCTCACCCGGACTATTGCTTTTATCACCGAGTGATAGGGCACCCTCTCGAGGATTGCTTTACCTTCAAGAATTGGGTCGAAGATCAGTATCAGCTTGGCAAGTTCGCTCTGTCTGACAACTGGAGGGTAGCGCCGCCACAGAAGCATGAACCCAAAGCCACAAGAACAGAACCAACTCCACATTGGGATTGGAAGCGAATTCGCACCTGTCACATGATTACAATATTAAAAGAAGAGCCCCAGGACATAGATGAGTTCCCTTGGTGCTTCGAAAACAATGAAAATGAGGTAATCTCAGAATTTCCACCGGCTCCGAAAGAACTGGAAGATGGCATACATACTATTGCAGATAACCTCAAGAAGATTGAGTTGGGATCGGCAGACGATCCGCGACCGACATTCATCAGCGAGCTGCTATCTGAAGAAAGGGTGGCTGCATTAAAGGACGTGCTTCTACAGCATAGAGATTGCTTCGCGTGGAACTATTCCAAAATGCCGGGACTAGATCCAGAAATTGCCGTGCACAAATTGGCGATATCCCAGGACATCAAGCAAGTCAAACAGGCGCCGAGGAGAATGCGGCTCGAGCTTGAGATGAGCATCAATGCCGAGGTCAAGAAGATGATCGACTCTGGCTTCATCCAGGAAGTTCAATACCCCGAATGGATCGCCAACATCATCCCAATGATGAAGAAAAATGGGACAGTGCGCATATGCGTGGACTTCCAGGATCTCAATAAAGCCTGCCCGAAAGACGATTTCCCAGTGCCACTCACCGAACTGATGATAGACTATACATCTACTCACGAGGTTTTCTCCTTCATGGATGGTTCATCAGGGTATAATCAGATAAAGATGCATCCCGAAGACCAGAAGCACACCGCCTTCCGGACTCCTTTGGGTATATTCTGCTACAAGGTGATGCCCTTCGGTCTAAAGAACGCCGGTGCCACCTATCAGAGGGCCATGACAAAGATCTTCGATGACCTCATACATGAAATCGTCGAATGCTACATCGACGATCTCGTAGTTAAAATCAAATCATACGAGGAACATCTCGAGCACCTAAAAACTGTATTTCAACGCCTTCGGCAATACAACTTGAAGATGAACCCTCTCAAATGTGCATTCAGAGTTTCCTCGGGCAAATTCCTGGGATTCATCGTCCGACATCGGGGTATCGAAATAGACCCGTCCAAGATCAAGGCGATCATGGAAATGCCTCCGCCAAGGACTCTCAAACAGCTGCGGTCTCTCCAAGGGAAGCTCGCATATATACAGCGATTTATAGCCAACCTTTCAGGAAAGTGCCGTCCTTACAGCCACTTGATGAAGAAGGGAACCCCGTTCGTCTGGGACCAAAAATTCCAAAGTGCACTAAACGAGATCAAGCAATACCTGCAGAACCCGCCGGTGTTGGCTGCTCCGGTCAAAGGAAAACCCCTCATTCTTTATACAACCGCCCTCGAAGGTTCCTTAGGCGCATTATGGGCACAAGAGAACGATCAAGGGAAAGAAAGAGCACTCTACTACTTAAGTCGAGTTCTGCTGGGGACAGAAAGCAACTACTCTCCCATTGAAAAACACTGCCTGGCGTTGATCTTTGCAATAACAAAGCTCAGGCACTATGCGTTAGCGCACGAGATCCATCTCATTTCAAAGGTGGACCCCCTTAAATACTTGATGTCGAAGGCCATGTTGACAGGACGACTCGCTAAATGGGCCCTGCTCTTGATGGAGTTCTCGATAACATATCAACCTCTCAAGGCAGTGAAAGGCCAGGCCATCGTCGACTTCCTCGCTGAGCACCCGTTATCTGCCGATTCTCCTCTGAATTGCGATTTTCCAGACGAACATACGTTTGACGCAATCGACGGTGGTGATACCCGATGGGAGCTCTATTTCGATGGAGTATCTTCCATGAAAAAACGCAAACAAAGTACCCCTATAATCAAATCGGGAGTAGGCCTCATCTTCGTAACTCCACAAGGAGGGATTATGCGCTTTGCCTTCTCTTTAACAGAGCCGAGGACGAATAACGAAGCCGAATATGAAGTCTTGATAGCAGGCCTCGAGATCGCCATCGACATGGGAATTGAAAACCTCCTCATATATGGAGATTCCCAGCTAGTCGTTAGTCAAGTAAACGGCGACTACCAAACGTGCAAACCGGAGTTGGTGAAGTACGGTGAAAAGGTGCAACAACTATTGACCCAAATTCCCTCCTATACTTTGGAAAGCATACCGCGTGCGGAAAACAGCAAAGCGGATGCATTGGCCAAACTTGCTAAAGAAATGGCTGACGAGAACCTCGATGACGTTCAAATCATGGTACAAAGCCGTCGGGTGCTTGCCCCAGAAGAAATATCTCCGGAATCGTCCGAAGATAACAGAGTGACTGAACAGACGACCTTGCAAATAGAAGACCGGGAAAAGGCTGAGGATTGGAGGGAAGTCTTCATAGACTACTTTAAGTCCCACCGATTGCCTGAAGAAGCGTCCACAAGACATCAGCTTATGAAACGAGCTCTGTCTTTCGCCTTCGTCAATGATACTCTGTACAAGAGGTCGTTTGATTCTCTGTGGCTGAGATGCTTAGGACCTGACGAAGCGAAAAGAGTCGTCCAGGAAGCTCATGACGGACTCTGAGGTTCTCACCAAGCGGGCCCAAAGATGAAGTTGAAGATCAAACGGATGGGCTACTATTGGCCCACGATGATCCAGGACTGCCTTGAATATGCGAAGCAATGTCACTCATGCCAAATTCATGGGGACTTCATCCATCAGCATCCAAATCCTCTACATCCAACAGTGGCTAGCTGGCCATTCGAAATATGGGGGACTGATATAGTCGGCCCTATCGAACCAGCATCGTTTAGAGGACATCGTTTTATCCTAGCGACGACTGATTACTTCTCTAAGTGGGCGGAAGCAGTACCACTGAGGGAAGTAAAGACGGAGAATATCCTCCATTTCTTCAAGACGCATGTCATATATCGGTTTGGAACGCCAAGACGAATCGTCTCCGATAACGGGCCAGCCTACAGAAGCCACAAAATCAGTCGCTTCGCGCAACAGCATAATATAGACTGGAGATATTCCTCAGTTTATAATCCGCGAGCTAACGGTCTAGCTGAGGCCTTCAACAAGACCTTGACGAAGATCATAAAGAAGACGGTGTCACGAAATAAGAAAGACTGGCACGAAAGACTGCAAGAAGCTCTCTGGGCGTATCGAACTACGTTTAAAACGGCCACGAACGTAACGCCATATGCGTTGGTATTCAGTACAAAAGCAGTACTCCCTCTCGAGATAGAATTACCCTCTCTACGAGTGACAGTCCACTACGAGCTAACGGACGAAGAAAATGCTCACCTTCGGCTTGAGGAGCTTGACGCCCTCGATGAAACCCGGCTCATAGCGCAACAAAATCTGGAAGCTTATAAAGCAAAGATGACGCGCTCATATGAAAAATTAACCCGACCAAGGACGTTCCACCAAGGCAAACTCATGCTAATGGTCAAAAGGCCTATGATTCCCAATCGCGCCAAGCGAGGAAAATTCGAGCCAAACTATGAAGGCCCATACATCATAGATAAGGTCTACCGGGGTGGGGCCTATCTACTCATGGACATGCACGGTGAAAGGCCTTTCAGGCCAATAAACGGTCGCTTCCTAAAGAAGTACTATGCTTAATGAGCCACAGGCTAGGTCAATGGTAGATGACGACGACTATGTCCGCTCGCTATCTTCCTAAGCTCAAACTCTATCAGCAGTAGCCAGCCTTCTCAAAGTCGGACCGAAATGTCCTTAAACTAATAGCAGACCGAAACGTCTTTAAACTACTACCGCAGCATCTTTTAGGCTGACGAGATATAAAAAAAACATATAAAAATAAAATAAAATAAAAAACGGTATGTCCATAAGTAAAAAGGGCACGGATGAAAACCCGAGAGGGCTCCGTGAGTAAAAATAGCAGGGCTACCGGCGAGTGTTCGTGAAAACCCGAAAGGGCGCGACCTCGTAGAAAAACATATAAAAATAAAATAAAATAAAAAATGGTATGTCCATAAGCAAAAAGGGCACGGATGAAAACCCGAGAGGGCTCCGTGAGTAAAAACAGCAGGGCTACCGGCGAGTGTTCGTGAAAACCCGAAAGGGCGCGACCTCGTAAAAAATATATAAAAATAAAACGAATAAAAAAAGCGGTATGTCCATAAGCAAATGGGCACGGATGAAAACCCGAAAGGGCTCCGTAAGTAAAAACAGCAGGACTACCGGCGAGTGTTTGTGAAAACCCGAAAGGGCGCAACCTCGTTAAAAGACACTTATAGGGTCCTTTCGACCTTGTAAGGAGAAACCACCCGCGTGAGATCCTTACGACTCACAAAGGAGCAACACACTTAGGGATCCCCACGATTCCTAAGGAGAAAATACACTTGTGGGATCCTCACGACTCGCAAGAAGAACTCTCTTATGGGACCCTCACGGCTCATAAGATTTGAAAGTCTTAAGTTGCAGAGACCTAAACCTGTGCTTAAGCAATCCCCACAACTTTCGATGTTTCCCTACAAGTGGCTCAATACTGACCCTTGTATACAATCCACGGGCGCGAATAAACATTTCCCTAACCAAGTATCATCCGTGACTGGGAATATGTTCGCATGGTAAACGGCCCTTGTAAATCCTCTCGATTTACAAGGAGAAAACCCTCTTATAGGATCCTTACGACTTACAGAGGAATAAACACTTAGGAATCCTCACGATTCCTAAGAAGAAAATACACCTACAAGATCCTCACGACTTGTAGGGAGAAATACCTTTGTGAGACCCCTACGGCTCATGAAGTCAAAAGCCTTAGTCGACAGGACCCTAACCCTGGTCGCTAAGCCACCTTTGTTCGACATCGACAGAGGCAGATGATGATTCGCTCCTGGTAATATCCCAGTTGTAGCGGTGCTGATGCCGAAATCTGTTTACAACGAAAAGCCAATAGGCCGCACATGCATACGAAATAGCCGAAATGATAGGGTAACTTGCGATAAAAGCAGCAAGTAAAAATGTATGCATGCAAAATAGCCGAAATGATTGGGCAGTTCGCAATAAAAAGCAGCGAGTAAAAATAAAATAAATAGCCAAAATGATTGGGCACCGCGAAAAATAGCCGAAATGATTGGGCAATCGCGACCTTCGCGATATAAAAGCTGAAATGATAGAGCATCGCGGGGATAAAACAAAAAAAATGATGATAAAACTTTGGCCCTACAGTTAAGATCACATCGATCCCTGTATACAATCCAAGGGCGTAAACAAAGAGGGAACCATATTTTCCCAACAGGCTCCGCCAGAAGATGAAGCCAAATCTCGACGGTTCAGTCCAACTCCGAAGAAACCAGTGTCTTCAGCAAATTCCTCAACTCACGGATACAAACACTCCTTGACGAGAGCCTCCTGATTCGCGTCGACTCGCAGAGCAACCAGTGACTCCGTGGGAAATTCTCGACTCGTTTCAAACCCGAAGGAAACAAATAATCCTTGGCGCTAGGGAAACCAATAATCCTTAGCAAATTCCTCGACTCATGGATACAAACACTCCTTGACGAGAGCCTCTTGATCCGCGTCGACTCGCAGAGCAACCAGTGCCTCCGTGGGAAATTCTCGACTCGTTTCAACCCCAAGGAAACAAATAATCCTTGGCGCTAGGGAAACAAATAATCCTTAGCAAATTCCTTGACTCACGGATACAAACACTCCTTGACGAGAGCCTCCTGATCCGCGTCGACTCGCAGAGCAACCAGTGCCTCCGTGGGAAATTCTCGACTCGTTTCAAACCCCAAGGAAACAAATAATCCTTGGCGCTAGGGAAACAAATAATCCTTAGCAAATTCCTCGACTCACGGATACAAACACTCCTTGACGAGAGCCTCCTGATCCGCGTCGACTCGCAGAGCAACCAGTGCCTCCGTGGGAAATTCTCGACTCGTTTCAAACCCCAAGGAAACAAATAATCCTTGGCGCTAGGGAAACAAATAATCTCTAGCAAACACCTCAACTCACGGATACAAACACTCCTGGACAAGAGCCTCCTGATCCGCGTCGACTCGTAGAGCAACCAGTGCCTCCGTGGGAAATTCTCGACTCGTTTCAAACCCCAAGGAAACAAATAATCCTTGGCGCTAGGGAAACAAATAATCCCTAGCAAATTCCTCGACTCACGGATACAAACACTCCTTGACGAGAGCCTCCTGATTCGCGTCGGCTCACAGAGAAACCAGTGTCTCCGCGGGAAAATTCCCGATTCGTCTCAACTTGCAAGATGAAGCCTCAGGCAGCAAGGACTAAAAAACTTGCTTCCTGAACAAATGGACCCTGCAAGTCGATCCAAAAAGATCTCTTGCATACTATTCACGGGTCTCACTCTCCAAAGTCAAATCTCGATAAGGAGGGAAACAACCGCTTACGGGCCCTCTCGACTCGTAAGAGGAAAAAATTCTCTTATAGGATCCTTACGACTTATAAGAGAAAACCACACTTAGGAATCCTCACGATTCCTAAGGAGAAAAACACACCTACGAGATCCTCTCGATCCGTAGGGAGAAAAATCTCTACGAGACCCTCATGGCTTATGGAGTTGAAAAGTCTTAGGCAGCAGATCTGAACCTGCGGCCTAAGCCATCGCTGTTTCTTGAGAGGGTCGGGATACTCGCTCTAATCATCCGTCAACCATGGTTATTAAGACAGCCTGCTAACAATAAAAAAAATGACATAAAGAACATCCGATTTACATTTGACCAAGCGTTCGAGACGCACTCATTTATACATGGGCAGAAGACTCAGGACGAGAAATAAGACAAGCTGAAATAAATAAAAGGGTTTCCATTAATATTGCTAAAATTCTTACAATCATAAAAGCAATGAATAAGAAACATTATTCAAATTATTACAACGGTATAACCTCAGATCCGGGGTACGGATTGAGGAATTCAAAAGTAAGGCCATCCAGAGTTCTTCTGGCCTTTCTAATTATTCTTATGCGCAGCCTCTCGCGCTCCTGTGTGTCAAGATCCTCGGCAAGCCCTCCCGGCCTTCGATAAGCAGCAACTATCGTTGTTTGCTGGAAGATTTGATGTAGGATATCAATGAGGCTGTCCCGCCGTTTCTTCGAGATCAGCCCCGTCAGGTACACTGAATGCACCTTGTCTTCAGCATCATCCAGCGCATTGAGCAGTAGGGCCTCGTGAAGACCCGGAAGTGCTCTCCATATTGCTCCCAGCATGACTTTCAAGAGATCCGAACGACGAGGAAGCAGCCAACCACCGCTTGCGTTCAGACGACCCATGACCTCTGCACATTGAGCGTTTGTAAACTCCTGGTTTTGTTGATGACCCCGTGCACGGATATCATCATAGGTGATGAACTCGTGCAAACTGTATAGACGCACCGCCATTATGCCTGGAGGGAATACCACAGGAAGATTAGCGATAGAAAAAAAAATAATATACACAGAGGGCCAAATTCCTCGAGAGCAAAGCTCTGTTCAGGGATTAGAACCCATGAACAAAAGCTCTGCAGATCTATAAGTTTTTTGAGAGTGAAGCTCTGTTTATGAAACCCCAATGGAGATCTCTTTAGATCAAAAGATCTGTGAGAGCAAAGCTCTTTGGTTGAGATTAATTTAAATTAATTCGATTTACATTAATTTTACCTAAAGTTTCTAACTTTGAAAATGAGCAAACCTCTGCTGGTGAAGCCCCGAAGGGATTTTCTTTAGATCAGAAGATCAATAAGAGCAAAGCTCTGTTGGTTAAGATTAATTAAAATTAATTTAATCTAAGAATCAATTTTACCTAAAGTTTTTCTAAAAAACTTTGGAAAGGAGAGCAAGGCTCTGGAGTTCTTGAAGGCAAGAGTAAAGCTCTGAAGTTTTTTGAAAATGAAAATCTGAAAGATGATAAGCATCTGTGGGGGACCAAATGTCCTATTTATAGGCATCAAGTGCCTCTTCAAATTCCAAAAGTTGCCACGGTGGTTGGAATTCCGCCACCGTTACGCTCACGTTTGGGGCCACGTAAGCGCAACGGTGGGGGGGGCATTTGTTTACCCCAATCAGAGCAAAGCTCTGTTGAAATTCAAAATTCAAAATTTTGAAGCAACGCTTCAAATCTCGGGCGCAACGCGCCACATGTCAGGCACTGATACGTCAGCACAGCGCCCAAGAAGGCGCGCCCAATCAGAGCAAAGCTCTATTTAAACTAAAATTAAAGGAAGTAATGCTTCAGTTGCGCAAGCACTGCGCTGCGCGACACGTGTCAGCGCAGATGCGCTAGCGCAGTTGCGCTGCGATGTGCGCTGCGCGACACGTGTCAGCGCAGATGCGTCAGCACAGTTGCGCTGCGCGACACGTGTCAGCGCAGATGCGTCAGCGCAGTTGCGCTGCGCGACACGTGCTACTCTGTGCGCTGCATGACACGTGTCACGCTCTGGAGCATTTGCGCCAAACAGAATTAAAATTCTAAAGAAATCTTTTATGTTCTTGTTAAAACAAGAAGATTTTCTTCTGTAAAACAAAGGCCTTTCGATCAAAGATCCAACGGTGGGGAAAATTCCCCAAATCACTCAGAGAAAAGATCTCTTTAACAAATTTAACTAATTTATGGACACTATAAAAAGGACCCTAGACCTCAATTCAAAGGGATGAACATTTCTTTAAAAAAAAGAGCTTCAATCAGAGAGAACTCTGAGAAGAATTCCAAGAAAAAAAAAGGTAAAAACCTTCACAAGAGAGAAGAAATTTCTTCTAATAGATCATTGATCTAAAAAAAAAACCAGATCAATGATCTTCATATAAAAATAGTGCTTTGCACTACTCATGAACCACTGGTTCTTTAAAACAAGAAGAAACAAAAATAAAAAATATAGTGCTTTGCACTTTTATGAACCTTTGGTTCTTGAATCTAAAAGATTCTCAAATTTAGAGTGTTTTGCACTTGCAAACTGCACTGTTGCGCTCTAGGGAGAGCGCCACGTGTCAGCGTCTGAATCATTCGCGCTATGCGCTTTTGAAATAGAGCTTTGCTCTATGAAATTGGCGCAACTCACCAGAGCATGCCACGTGTCAGCAGCGCAAGCGCAGCGCACTAGCGCAGCGCACTGCGCTTGCATGACACGTGTCGTCACCACAAGCGCTTGCGCTCTTTGATTGGCGCAAAGCGCCTGAAATGCAATGCATTATTTAAAAAATGGGCCAAGCCCAAGTCAAAAAGACCAAGCAGGCCTAATTAAGCTGATGCTCTGCATCATTTATAAATGGGCAGAGCCCAAACAAAATAATAAAAATGCTATGCATTTTAAAAAGGGCAGAGCCCAAACAAAATAGATACTTTGCATCATTTATAAATGGGCAGAGCCCAAAACAAATTGATGCTCTGCATCCTTTCTGGGCAGAGCCCAAATAAAATAAAATAAAATAAATGTAAGCCCAAATGCAAACAAAATGTGGACATTTTTAATTGGACTTAGCCCAATTTTAGCCGTAAGTCCTTAAATTAAATTGACTGAGCACGGCTGCTCCCTAAATCAATTTACGACCGGTTCGAGGGTACATCTCTGAGCTCCTCTGACACCCATCGTTGTAATCCTTCAGCGACGTCAGAGAGGTGACGGGTCCCGAAGACCACACGCGAATACGGACTGCGGGGTCCTTAAACTCGTGGACCGAAACGTCCTTAAACTAATGACGGACCGAAACGTCCTTAAACTAATGTCGGACCACCATGTCTTTAAACTGGAACATGGACCCCCATGTCCCTAAACTGGAACATGGACCACCACGTCCCTAAACTGGAATAATAGAGCCCAATTACTCTCCTGCTGGATCTAAACGGTCCCGTTTAAGTTGATCTTAGCCCCAAACACGGCTAACGTATCCTTAAACATTCAAATGGACTATAAAACTCCAAATCAACTTTGGTACAAGGGTACATCTCTGAACTCCTCTGACACCTATCATTTAATTCTTCAACGACGTCAGAGAGGTGACGGGTCCTGACGGCCATATAATAAAGGGATCTGTCACGGCCCGAAAGTACGGAACGTGACCGGCACTTAGATTACGAAGCGTCTAGAGGCGCCACGTAACCTAAGTAAGCCGAAGCCCAGAAATCTAAATCATAAAAAAAAAAAAGTAAAAGAAAACATGAAGAAAAACAAGTTTAAAAGCATCAGCAAATTTTCCCCAAAAATTTCGGCAGAGTCTCCTCTGTAAAAACTGGCCACAAACGGGAACAACAAGTATAATATACATAAACAATAAAAAGCATCCCCAAACGGGAGCTAGCTCAACGCTAACATGCGGAAACAACCACAACAAGCACAATAATATACAACGCCAAAAGGGCGAGGCGCAAAACTCAAAAGAAAACAAAACCACCAGATCAGAATAATACATGCACGACTCTAAGGTCGAAATAAAAGACTGGTCCAATAAACTTATCAAGTAATACAAGTATGGTTGATGGATATTTCTAGATACAAATGAAATAATACAAATACAATGGCGGTTCAGATACAAGTGAACCAACCTACCGTGCAAATCACCCTGAAAGAAAAGATGTACCAGCAAGCTGCCAGGGAAACCTGTACATCGAACCTGTAATAAAATTTGGCACAACGGGGGTGAGTTGCCAACTCGTGAGTAGAAGACATCTACGAAAAGAATCGAATGCACGACGCTATCCTAGGTCATAAAATAATACACTACTATATCCCAATCACCTAGTAATAGCAGGGTAATACTACGTGTAAATGCAGATACTCCGTGCTCGTGTCAGTGCCTCATATAGTACTATGTCATATGAATGGATATACATGCACCATGAATGTAAAATAATCAATACTGAAATCCAGATATATCTGTATAAGAAATCTTTAGCTGTTATCATAGCAAAATGTGTATAGAAATCTGAAATATCAACAATGAAATCCATGAAATCCGTGTCAAGCATCGACACAAAACATGTAAATCTCAAGTCTCAATACCTCATAATCTCAATGTATCATAGTCTCAATATCACGGGCTCCGTCAGTCCGGATCGACCCATATCATCAAATCTCACGACAACGGTCGGTATCCTCCGGATATCCGCCGCGCCAGACATCACCGGTAGGTAGCTTTCCCCTGCCAGGCTCATCATCTACAACTCGATCTTCTTGCCCCGGGGTACCATACCGGGCCTACCATGTACCCGAGACGGTTCATCCACTCCTTGAATCGGGTCTCGAAATCCATCAGAAAACATGAAATCTCATGGTGGACGACACATACATCATGAGAAAACCGCATCTTATATTTTAAAAAGAGAGGAGGAGAGAGAGAGAAGTTCTCATATATTCTTGCGGTTTTCCCCAAAAATCCAGAAATCTCATAGAAATTCAAATCTCAAAATCATGAGTAAGTATATAATAAGTGTCGGCATATGCCCCATAATACTGCATGATAACATGAAAATATGAATGCATGAATGTCTAAGTAATAATTGCCATGTCTAGACTAACATCTGAGAGTAATCACAATATTATATATCGATCTAGTTGCTAGCTGATTCTATCAATAAAAGATAATATGATCTAAAGTGTACGTGGCATAGCAATTACTGATGATGATGTGTGTGAGCCGGCGAATAAGTGTGCGTGGAATATACGCATCATCGGTAATGGTACTGGTGTCCTAACAGGTAAGGTTTATACTGATTATAGCAACATATGTATGAACATGCAACATTATGATTACAATGTGAAAGTAAAGACGGATGTGTGTTATCCACTCATTTGATATACAAATACAACTACCACTATAAGACTTGAACCTAAACTAGTGTCCATCTAACCCCCTAAGGAAAACTAAACCTAAGAACTAGTCGATAAGAAGTAGGAGTACACCTAAAGTCTGAGTCCATATCTCTAATAGTCGGCGATCCAGCCTCAATAGCGTCACGTACATAGTACGACTTCCTCAAATCAAGAGTGCGGATCAATCATCACATCTATGTCTCGTACGGTAAAATCCATCGTACGGCATCCCAATATCGGGGTACGGGTCAAATATCACCTACGTGTCTCATTATTCGTATAATATCATCATCAACACATGTCATGATCGAGGTGCTATGCTGTAATCGCATACATCAATTATATAACATTGCCATCATAAATATACCTCATTAATTTATCCTCAGAAATAGCATGTCATATGTATCATGTTGTGATTGAGTCATACTGATATCATATCGTCATCAAGTCACAGCTATATGATATCGACATCAGGTCACACCTATATAATGTCGTAATCAAGTCATACATATATCATATCGTGATCAGTCACAAGTTACAGTTCGGGTTCTATTTTAAAGTTCCATGTACCTCAATATCATCACTACCCATTATAATTTATGTATACCTGTTCATTATCTCATTCTCTAATGATCCGCTAACACTTTAATACGACTGTATAGTCAAGAATCACGGCATCAAGCCCGGTTATCCTGTTTCATTCCCGTGTATCATATCACATCAATGTATCCCACATACGTGTTGTATATATATATACATATACCTAGTCCTACATATATATACACATATCCGTATACACCATGTCGAGTTTCAGTGTGTGCGTGTATGTGTTTCTACCTGAAACCTATGAACCTCTTCCAAGGTATTCATCCTCTGGTATGGTCTTCCTAAATCAGTCTAGTCCAGCCTAGGGTCATTACTAGGGTCCTACTCATTAAAAATCTAGGGTCACATCTGGTTTCCTAATGTCAATAGGTACTATTCCTATGCTACGTTGCGGGGGTGCTAAACGCCATCCACCCGACTTCCCCCCGTAGATATGCATCTACTCACCTGGTCCATGTCTGCCGAAGACGGTGTCGTCATCCTCCTCTTCATCGCCCGCAGACCACGTGAAGGGTACCTAAACGCAAACATATAAATAGCATAGTAAACTGAATCACATACAAAAGTCAAAACGACGCAAGGAACAAGCATAGGTTAAAACCTATGTCCCGTCCACGCAAAAAAACCAAATATCGCTCGATATCGGCGTACAAACTCCGATGGATCGAGATAACATGAACAAATAACTCATAGTTTTAAAACTCATTACTTATATTATAAAACATGATTTAATTCATCGAAACACTGAAATCCATCAAATCGCCCGATTTCGTAAAACCCGAAAATGCCAATTTACCGTTTTTCTTCAAAACTTGACATTTAAATGAAACCAATGGTCATAAAACTCATTAAATAGCATAACTAGACTATACAACCCCTTACTATATTTTTATTACACAAATTTGCATTAATTTGAAATTTCTAGTTTGCAACCATTAGCAATTTTCAACATCTTTCAAGAAAAATTCACAATTCCACAACAAAACATGATTTTTCATTAATTAATGTATTAAACTACAATTCATGATGATAATGATATGATTAAACCATAATTATATTTTTAATCTCATTTATTTAGAGATTTCCAAAATCTAGTTTACAAAAATAGCATTTTATTAGTATTTTCCAATTATCAAAAGAAACTAGTGATCAAACTAAGTTTTTCTTTCCATTAGCATGCTAATATTCTCACTAAAACTACAATCTAATGTTATAAACATTAATTGGAATTTTATTCCACCTATATATACCATAAATAGAAATCTAGTTTATTAAAAATGGTTTAATTTAAGAAATTTGGATCACAATTTGCAATATATCAACTATGCATGATTTTCCATTTGTAAAAGTGTTAAACTAGTTATTATAACCCTAATGAATTAATAAAACCACAACTTAATTTTACAAACCCTAACTTGAATTTTTAAAAGTAGTAAATAGAATTAATATATTAAATCTAATTAAGCTTAAATGAAACATCTAATAGAAATAAAACAAAAGAAGGAAATTTATACCTCCAAAATATGAAATCCAAACATGAAAATGAGCCTCTAAAATGCATGCTATCCATCTCCAAAATCCATGTAAAGAAGAGCAAAGAATAAAGGGTAGGAAATAAATAGGATTTTGTGCAATTTTTGTTGAATTTTTGATGTAATTTGATGGATTTTTGTACAAAAATGAAGTAGGAAATGGGGGGGGCTGCCATGAGGGTGTGGCCGGCCATTTTTGGAAGAGAGAAGAGAAAATGAATGAAGGAGGAATTGTGGAGAAGTTTCATGAAAAGAAACATCACTTAAAGTCTTTTCATGCTTTATTTAACCTTCTTTACTAAAAACAACCAAGAAAACTCTAGAAAATTGGAAAAATTTGCAAATAAATTTTGCATGATACACACTAAATTCTAATATGCCATGGTTCATTTTTACAAATTAAAACCATTCAAATTTGTAATTTACACTAATTTAGTGTAAAAATAAAGCTTATGTTAATATTTAAAATAATTAATTTAGGAAAAATATTTAATTAAACTAAAATTTTATAAGTGGCTAAATAAACACCATTTACTAGTAATTACATAATTTAAATAGGTATTTTTAAATTTATAGTGAAAAATAATTATGGTTTTGTTTTACGAAAAATACATTTTACTTTACCGAAAATCACAAAATTCACTTAAACAATTTTATTTATTTAATTATTTATTTAATTATTTTTAAAATGTTACAGGATCACCACGTTAAGTTGATCTTAGTCTCAAACAGGACTAACGTATCCTTAACGAACGTTTAAGTTGATCTTAGCCGCAATACGGCTAACATATCCTTAAACTAAAAATACCAAATCCAAATCTAAGTAAATACGGATTTGGACTAATCCACGTCCTACGGGCGACGGCATTACTCAGTCTCCATATACAATCCACGGGCAACCACAGACAAAACAAACACACACGACACGAAGTGAAATTCTGGAGAAGGAGAAAATTGTTACCGCGATGCGGTAGCGTAATTAACTGCAGAGACTTGCGCCTGCAGGGAAGAGCGTCCCCACAATCAAAAACCCTCAAGCGAGGGGGAATCTGACGAAGTCTGCTACATCGGCCGCATCCGTCTAAACCTCCGATACACGGTGCCATAAATCAACTCGGCATCTTCGGAGAGGTAGACGGATAAAACCATATAGCATCTGCCCCGAATCTCAGGCAAGACGTCCTCATATCTCGGCCGCCGTTCGGAGGGGAACAGCCCCGTCATACACATTTAGGTTACTTAACTAACGGCAGAGCGGGGGCTGGACTAGCGCGAGTGCAAAACATAAGCAACGTTTATTATATATAACATATATATGTATAATCATTCGTCTCAGACAATAATAAGCATTCCAGTTCACAGAATCACAGATGAATATATTGGATATACTAGGATTTCCATGTTTTGTTTTAGCCTATAACGAAACATGGATTCCATGATCATGATGAATAGCCAAACCCCACCCTAGACCCCTATGGGTGCGGCAAACTACCCGCCAAATTCCTGAAGTGAAGCAACTTCACTAAATAAAATGAGTAGGCCACTCGGCACTTCAAGAACCCGGTAGTTTGTGCACCCCACCTTTGGTCTATCCTAGGTTCAAGAAAAAGTAAATAAAATAATACAACGGTGGCTACAAGCTCAACCCGGATGTGCCCCGTAAAAATAATATTACATTAATTTACAAATTTACATGAATGAAAAAAAAGAAAACACTCTTCTCACATCCCCCAGCTATTCATTCACGACAATTTAATACTCCATATACACAAACCATCACCAAATCACAGATATGTGCAACCCCCACTAATCGACGTATAGCAATTATCAAACGTTTAGCAACATATATACGAACACAGAAAACCCGGATTAGCCAAGTAACTTAGAATTTCGATCGAAAATATTTTCCGTGTCTACCCCATATACGAACCAGTACACAAAAAATACTGGGTAAAAACCAAATATGCAAGAAATCATATTTCTAATATTAAGACCTACATGAAAAAATCGAAGCAAATCGGCCTTGCTCGGCCGCGGTTCCGCGGCTAAACAGTGAGTTTGGCTGCGGTTCCACGGTGGTCTTAGGCGATTACAAGCTCAAATTTTTTTTTATGTTCTTACAAAAGCCTGCATGTATTTTTAAGCCCACTGAAATAACTTTTTGAGCAGTTTTGAAAATCAACAGCAAGCATGACTTGAAAATTTGATTCTGGGTAAATTTTACGACGATCGAAGTTCTAACTACTTGTTAACTAGCTAGTTAAGGTTTAAGTGGCTCTGATACCAGTGTAAGTCGATGTCGCACACCCCGTGGTCCGTGGGGAGGCGGAATACATAAAAGTTCAAAAAAGTGGCTACGCAACATCGACCAAGAAACTAAGGATCTTAATTAAACCATAACTAGCTACGACTAACTACGAAGAGGTTCTAACAGAAAGTGTATCCTAGCACCACCACAAGGTTTTAACCGGCATCAAGCATGCAATTTTAAAATTTTCTTGATGCTAAACTACACTAACCTAGAATCTAACTAGAGTATTAGGGTTTATATGATAATATAACAAGAACTATACTAAGAGAAAGAGACTACAACCTTTGTAGACCAAGTCCTTCTCTTCTAAAGCTCCGGGTAGTAGTCCCTACGACTCTGCTTGGCTCCACTTGAAGAGCGATCGAGTTTTCTCCTTGATCTTCCACACCGAAGATGATCCATCCGAAGTTCCTCTAGGTCAAGCTATCTCTTCACTAATCTTTCATTAGTGAAAGAAACAACCTAATCTTAAGTGCTATTCTTGAGTAGATTGATGAAGTAGGTTTATAAGCACTTAAAATTCTCTAACTCTTTATTTTCCAACTCATGGAAAAGAGTAGAGCTTGGTGGAGAAAGAAGAAGAAAAGGAAAGAGCAAGCTAAAATGAGCTAAGTCCAAGAACAAGTGAAGAATGGCTACTACTAATATGTTCACTTATTGAAGCATACAATTTTTTTCAATAATAAATTGTTCCCATGCTTTTATAGTGAAAACAAATGAATAAATAAATGTTAAAGCCATGTTTGACCCATTCCATAAATATCTCCTCATTTTCCACCTCATTTTTCTATTTTCTCAAAATAGAAAATCCAACCATGCTTCATAATATATATATATATATATATATATATAATAAGAGAAGAAAATAATTAGTGAGCAATAATATTAGTTAATGTATAATTATATCAAATATAAATATACATCAAATTATTAAATCAACACTTGATTCAATAATCCGGTTATATCACATATAACCGACTAATATTATTTATCTGAATATCACATTATTAAATCAACACTTGATTCAATAATCTGATTATATCATATATAACCTAACCGATAACATTTACCGCCAGATTAGAATATGGTATCACATACTCGTATTTAATCAGGCCCCCGCACATATCAGCATATGTGCCCTACTTAATTTCGCTTGAACTATGAAACCTTTGTGTGGGACTCTAAAAACTCGTCAATACGCCAGCAGAAGGTAATGATCGCATCAGTTACGCACAAGCCGTCAGCGGTACTAGCTGGACGTAACGGTTACCTAGGTATTGAGCGAATAAATGATCAATAAGCAAGCTTGTCTAAACTCCTGTGAAGCGTATAAGTAACACTTACCGTACAGTCCGGTCTCTTCGTCTAATATGTCGCATATCGAGTCTGAGGGTGGATACGTCAGACCCCAGTAACTTGATAAGTCGTGCCGATGTATGGCTCACAACGATTCGAGAAACTACTGATAACTCTTACCAGTAAATATCATCAGCCCTGGCCAGGAACTTTCTGTTATAGCCAATCAAGCATAGCGCAACAGCAACTCCCTATACCGGGAGAGACGAAACCTCTCCTATCACTCACTGCCTCCATGTGATTCGGGACTGTACCCAAAATACACCTATTTGCATGACTCCTTTGAGCCGTGGTAGGGAGGAAATCAAAGCACTGTGGGAACCACACAAGACACTATGACAATCTCAGGTCTACAGACTAACCCGTACCAATGTCACCAGAGAACTTCTATCTGACGATAGGTATGGTACCATCTAGGAGTTCTCGACAAGTCCTGTTTGGTGTACCCATTCTCTAATGAGCATATGTGTACAATTTTTTATGTCAAACACCAATGGTTTTGGGATCAACCATCGCCCCCATACAGGGTCAAGAAACGTACACACTAGTCTACTCTGGAATATCGATGTCATGTCTCGATATTCCCTCGACTAGGAACTGTTAAAGGATGTGCTTTTGGACTACCGAGGTCCCGGTAGTATGATCCGCATCATAGTCCTGGTAGTCAAGCAAACATCCTAAGGGCTTTATAAACATGTATCATAGAGGCAGTATAATAATACAAGTGTACATGTTAAGATAAAGAGCAACCATATAGCATACTATCATGGCGAGCAAGAAAGTCCTCTATATTTATGTCCAAGTATCCACTATATTATATAATAATGGCCTTTAGGGTATACATATTTCTAACAATCTCCCACTTGCACTAAGGCCAATAATTGTAGTATCTCATATCCAACATCCCAAAAAGCCTCTCAAACTGCGTCCGGGGGAGGGCCTTCATGAGTGGATCCGCGGTGTTGTCCTTCGTGTCAACTCTCCTGACCTCGATCTCCCGTCGATCTACTATCTCCCGGATCAGGTGATACCGCCTAAGAATATGTCTGGATCGCTGATGGGACTGGGGTTTCTTGGCTAAAGCTACAGCTCCATTGTTATCACAATACAGAGGTATTGGATGCTCAATAAATGGAACCACTCTAAGTTCAGCTATGAACTTCTTCATCCAGACAGCCTCTTTGGCAGCATCGTTACCAGCGATGTATTCAGCCTCCATCGTCGAGTCTGCTATGGTATCTTGCTTGGAACTCTTCCAACATACCGCCCCTCCGTTGAGAGTGAAGGAAAAACTCGAGATCGACTTACTATCGTCCTTATCACTCTGGAAGCTCGAATCGGTAAAGGGCTCTACTTGGAGTTCACCGTTACCATACACCAAGAACATTTCTTTAGTCATTCTCAAGTACTTAAGAATGTTCTTCACGGCTGTCCAATGCTTTTCTCTAGGATCTGATTGATACCTGCTCACTACACCTAGTGAGTAAGCTACATCCGGTCTGGTATATAACATCGCATACATGATAGACCCGACTGCAAAAGCATAGGGTATCCCTTGCATGCGAGCCCTCTCCAAATCAGTCTTGGGAGACATCTCTTTGGAGAGAGTGATTCCTGAGCAAGCGGGTACGTTACCACACTTAGAATCTTCCATGCTAAACCTCTTTAGTACGGTGCCAATGTAGCTGGATTGGGACAATCCCAGCATCCTTTTAGATCTATCTCTATAGATCTTTATCCCGTGGATGTAGAAGGTATCACCCAGATCTTTCATGGAGAACTTTTGTCATAAGAAGAGCTTGACCGAGTCTAGAATAGGAACATCGTTTCCTATCAAGAGTATGTCATCCATGTACAATACGAGGAAAACAACCTTACTCTCTACAACCTTCTTATATATACAAGGTTCATCTACGTTTTTGATGAAGTCAAACTCTTTGATAGCTTCATCAAAATAAATGTTCCAGCTCTGCGATACCTGCTTTAATCCGTAGATTGATTTAAGTAGCTTGCACACGCTTCCGCTGCTCCCACTGTCTACGAAGCCTCTGGCTGTGTCACGTATGTTAGTTATATGTATGCCCTAGAGGCCATTATTGTACATATGATGTTTATTATAGTGGATGCTTGGACATACATAGGGGGGACTTTCTTGCTTGACATGATAATATGCTATCTGGTTACTCTTTATCTTAACATGTACACTGATTGTCTCTCTGTTATATGTTGATAAAACCCTTAGGATGTGTACTTGACTACCTGGATTATGATGCAGATCATACTAGTGGGACAAAGGTAGTCCGTAAGTACATCCTTTAAAGTCCCTAGTCGTGGGTGTATCGAGACGGGGCATCGATATACCAGAGTAGACTAGAGTATAGCTTCTGGATCCATACAGATGGGCGATGGATGATCCCATATCCATTGGTGTTTGACATCAGAGATGATGTACGGGTGCTCAGTGGAGACTGGGTACACTGGACGGACTCGCCGAGAACTCCTAGATAGTATTATACCTCACGTCAGATGGCAGTACTCTGGTGACACTGGTACAGGTTAGTCTGTCGACCCGAGATCGTTATTGCCTCCATGTGACTCGGGACTGTACCCAAAAACCACCGTTTTACACGTTCTCTTGAACGTGGTAAGGTGGAAATCAAAGCACGGTAGGAATCACACAAGACTCAATGATGATCTTGGGTCGACAGACTAACCTGTACCAGTGTCACCAGAGAACTGCCATCTGACGTGAGGTATAATACCATCTAGGAGTTATCGGCGAGTCCGTCCAGTGTACCCAGTCTCCACTGAGCACCCGTACATCATCTCTGATGTCAAACACCAATGGATATAGGATCATCCATCGCCCATCTGTATGGGTCGAGAAGCTATACACTAGTCTACTCTGGTATATCGATGCCCCGTCTCGATACACCCATGACTAGGGACTTTAAAGGATGTACTTACGGACTACCTTTGTCCCACTAGTATGATCCACATCATAATCCAGGTAGTCAAGTACACATCCTAAGGGCTTTATCAACATGTAACAGAGAGACAATCAGTGTACATGTTAAGATAAAGAGTAACCAGATAGCATACTATCATGTCGAGCAAGAAAGTCCTCCCTATGTATGTCCAAGCATCCACTATAATATACATCATATGTACAATAATGGCCTCTAGGCATACATATAACTAACAATCTCCCACTTGCACTAGGGCCATATGTTGTAGTATCCAATACCCAACAATCAGCAGCGGTTGTAGTATCTCATACCCAACCATCCCATAAAAGTCTCTCTTGGGAAAAGGCCTTTGTGAGTGGATCCGCCGTGTTGTCCTCTGAGTCTACTCTCCTAACCTCGATCTCCCTGGAGATCAACCATCTCCATGATCAGGTGATACTGCCTTAGAATATATCTAGGTCACTGATGGGACGGGGGTTCCTAGACATAAGCCACAACTCGATTGTCACACAATGGCAGGAACGAAGTTCATCACATGAACTAATATACACCCAGACTGCCTCTTTGGTAACGATGTATCTAGCCTTTATCATCTAGTTTGCCATGTTATCTAGCTTGAAACTCTTCCAACATACCGTCCCTCCACTGAGGGTAAAGACAATTCCTGTGACTGACATTCGGTCGACCTTACCATCCTGGAAGCTATCCAGTGATTCTCCCCAGGATTGATTGATACCATCTCACTATACCTAGTGAGAATCCTAATATCCACTTAGATCTATCTCATAGATCCAAAACCCAGTATTTAGGATGTATCATCTTGATCTTTTATGGAGAATCCTTATGATAAGAGGAGATTGACCGAGTGTAGCATAGGAAACACCTTCCCTGTCAAGAGTATGTCATCTACATACAATACGAGGAAGACCACCTTACTCTCTACTATCTATTTGTATCTACAAGGTTCATCTACTATTTTGATGAAGTCAAACACTTTGACTACTACATCAAAACAGATGTTCTAACTCTGCGATACCTGCTTTAACCCGTAAAGCAACTTGCACACGTTTCCGCTGCTCCCACTGTCTACGAAGCCCTCTGGCTGTGTACTTATAGACGCTCTCTTCTAAATCACTATTTAGAAAAGCAGTCATGACACCCAACCGTCAGATATCGTAGTTATGGTATGTAGTAATGGCAAGTAGGATCCGGATGGACTTCAGCATAGCTACTGGAGAAAAGGTTTTATCATAAACCACACCTGATCGATGACGAGAACCTTTTACAACAAGTCTAGCTTTGAAAGTCTCAACTTTTCCATCTACACCAAGTAATCTTCTCAAGATATACTTGCTCCTGATGGGGATTTAACCCTTCAGATATAGCAACCAAAGTCTATACTTTGTTGGTGTATATGGATTCCATCTCAGTTCGCTTAGCATCCAGCCATCCTTACAGAGTCATCACTCTTGATGTCCTGCTCGAATCTAGTTGGGTCATCATCTCATGATGCAATCCTCGCTCCCACTGTCATTGAGAAAACTGAAGTATCTCTCAGGCGGATAAGTAACCCTACCAGATCGGCGGAGAGGCTGAGGTTCGTCGGGAGCTATTGAATCCTCTGGTTCTACCAAATCATCAGCTGTAGTTTGTATAGCTGGAACCCCTTCCAGTTCTACCTTATGACCACAAATTTGTTTCCAAAATAAATTCCTTTTCTAAAAAGGTGGCATGCCGAGAAATAAAACACCTTTTGTTCCTCGGTGTGGTAGAAGATATTCTCTTGCGAATGCTTGGGATATCCAACAAACTTCCATAAAACTGACGTTATCTCGAGCTTGTCTGGATTTTGCTTTTAGACATAGGCCGGACAACCCCAAATCTTAACTTACTTAAGACATGGGTTCTTCCCATACCATATCACATATGGAGTGGTAGGCACCTGATTTGGTTGGAACCATATTCAATAGGTATGCAGCTTCACAAGTGCATAACCCCCAAAAGGAAATAGGCAACTCGGTAGTACTCATCATAGAGCGCACCATATCTAATAGGGTGCGATTGCTCCGCCCCGATACACCATTGTGCTGTAGTGTATACGGAAGAGTAATGCTGAGAGAGAATCTCATTGTCCTTTTGAATAGTCCAGGAATTCCATGCACACGTATTCTCCTCCCTGATCATATAAAAGGACATAATACTTATATCCGTTTTGGTTCTCTACTTCTGACTTATATTCCCTGAATTTCTCAAAAGTTTCAGACTTGTGTTTCAACAAGAACATATGTCCGAATTTTGAGAGATCATCAGTGAATGTAATAAAGTACAAAGAACCGGTCCTGACATGTATAGACAGGGGACCTACATACATCATCATGTATCAATCCCAAGAGCTCACTAACTCTTTCTCTGTTTCCAGTAAACGGATCTATGGTCATTTTATCTTTGTGACATGACTGGCAAGTTTCATAAGATGTAAATTCAAACTGATTTAAATATGCATCTTAATGTAACTTAGCTAGTCAGGTCGCATTGATATGACCTAGTCTACAATGCTTCAAGTAGGATTCGTTTATTTCTGAACTCTTCCTCTTGTGTGTGTTGTATACGTTAAGAACTATGGTTTGATTTAGAACGTATATGCCTTTAGATAACGTGCCTAAACCGATCAACTCTTGATATAGGAAATGTTCAAAATATTATCCAACAATACAAAATTATATTCTTCTTTACATAATAAAGAAACTGATATAAGATTGCATATCAGAGTCGGAATGTAATAGCATTCGTTCAGAATCAATGTATTACCATTTGGTAATATAAGGTGATATTCGCCAACTGCTTTGGTTGCAACATTTGCACCATTCCCGACTCTTACGAATGATCACCGATTCCCAGTTCTCTACCTTTCCTTAACCCATGTAGCATATTACATATGTGGGATCCCGATCCAGTATCTAATACACAGGACATAGAGTGAATTGAGAAACAGTTCTCAATTACTAACAGACCCGAAGAAGATGCATCAACATGCTTATTCTTCGTTTAGGCGGCGTGGGAATCAGGATACGTCCCTATTCTCTACTCGGACTTATAACAATTATAAGTTGGAGCGGGACCAACATTCTCCTGCTCAGTATAACAAGCGGGTTTGGTCAATACATCCATATTATTATCTTGATTAAGACCTGACATGGTCGCTACCTGGAGAGAGAGAGAAGAAAACACTTTGCGTATGCTCTTGCAAGATTAGATTGGTTATTATTTTATCTAATCAGGATGGCTCCCACTGTTTTTATCATATCTTCCTTCAAACCCTAAAAGGAAAGACTAGCTGGGATTAATTACACCCTACAAGTTCGCCAATCTTTCGGCCAGGCCAGTGTCGGTACTTTGAGGGAGGTTTCTCGTGCTTTCGCACGGACCTAAATAAAATAAACCTTATTTTCCTAAGGGCGTAACCCCGTTAACACCTTTCTAGACACCTACTTGATCATCTAATTGTAATGTGCAAAACTCTCACAGGAGTAACTATTACTCGCAGTGGGTATCAGGATCCAACTATCTCATAAAAGGTATGCAATCTCATTGCAAATTTCAACACTTGAAATTCCCGATAATATTTTGCCCCTAGCATCCTATGACTTTGACGAAAGCCAACAAACTATAGGCTGCTAGTCAAGTTCAACCCGTATATTTCATGATTGAATTAAACCCACCCGCACAACCCTTGATGAAAGCCAACAAAGTCTGTAAGTCGATGTACTACACCCCAATACTTGTGGGGAGGCGGAAATTTCAAAAACGAACTTGTTTAGTGAACGAACATCGACTAACCGCTTGAATCGAAGCTAAACTATAAATAACCAAACACAAAGTGTTTCTAAACTACTGTGTTTAGGGATTATACCTAATGAACCAACTCCTTCGTCTATACGATCTCCTTGTCCTCCTCGGCCTTCTCTAGGTAGTAGACGATCCACCCGAGAGCAAAACTCCAAGCTAAACCTCTAAACTTGAGGCAACTAACCTTCTTGGATTGCTAATCAAAGAAGCTAGGATGAAATAGAGTGATGGTTATGGATTGATTAGTCTTACTAACCCTTGTACTCAACTCATGAGAAGGGAGGATTAGTTTTTGAAGATGGAGAGCTTGAGGAGAGAGAATGTGAGAATGATATATAAATAAAGTTATGAGTATCATAATAGATATGAAGCATTTTCTAATAAGAAGAAAAGAATAAAGAGTGATGAATAATCATGCTTCATAAAATATCAAGTGGTGATTCATTAGCATGAGTCATTAAGCAATAAATGTGCATTAATGAGATGAATGAATCACCCTCATGACTCATATAACTCATTCAATGTATATGACACATAACCCTCCTTAGTCACCATCTTCTAGAAGCTTCTCGCACAATTACGAGAACGCCCCTCCGATCCGTAAAAATACGGAAAAACTTTAGACTGTATAAATCCAATAACCGGATACCAGTAACTGGCTTAAACCAAAGCCGACTGGTAAAAACTGTCCAAACGACGTAAGTGTGTAAACACACATACGCGTCCGAACCCTTTGTCGTAAAACCATACGACCTCTATATCGTTTCGTCTGGAGTAGGAAACTCTCTGTGTGGGACTCTAGAGACTCGACTACTACGCTGGCAGTGGGTTTAACCACAGACCGCAAGTGGCACTAGCTGTACGTAACGGTCCCCAGGTAGTTGTCGATAAGAAGGCCGATGAGGAAACCCATCCGAACTCCTACTGAGTCTGCTGTGACAATCTCCATACAGTCCGGTCCGTTCGTCCAAGACTATCGCATATCGGGCCTAGGAGGGCGGCAAGCGTCAGTCCCCTAATAGCGGTATAAGTCGTGTCGGAGCGAAGCCCATTACACCCTGAGAAACTACTGGAACCTACCAGTAAATCTCGCTTGCCCTGGCCAGGGACTTTGCGTAATGGCTCTCTGACACAGCGCGATATCTACTCCCAATACCGGGAGGGACGAATCCTGTCTAACCGTCACTGCCTCCAAGTGCTCGGGACTGCACCCAACTGCTACCTGTTTGCACGACTCCTTTGAGCCGTGGTAGGGTAGCAATCTAAGAACAGTGGGACACACTCGAGACGAAGTAGCAGTGTCAAGTCTGCGGACTATGCTGTACTCATGTCACCTGGGAACTGCTCACTGACGACTGGTATCAAACCAACCAACAGTTCCCTGTGAGTCCTGTCCGGTGCACCCGTAACCTAACGAGCACCTGCATACTATCTCCAGTACGACGTACTGACGGCTGTGGGACAGACCATCTCCCCAACTGGGATGAGAAGCGTACACACTAGTCTACTCCGGAGTATCGATGCTCTGTCTCGATAATCCAACGACCAGGGACCTGAATAAGGATGTGCTTGTAGACTACCCAGCCCCCACTAGTGTGACTGCCATCACAACGCTGGTAGACAAGCAAGATCCTAAGAGCTCTATCAATACGTACACTCACATATTAAGATAGAAAAACCAAGTAGCATACTACCATGTTTAGCAAGACTGTTATATACATGTGAATATCCCAAGCTTCCATTAAGTAATATACAAACTAGTATGATACAGTAATGGCCTTCTAGGGCATAAACACTAACAAGTCGCACGACTACCCTAACTCAATCGCATCATATGCTTTTGCAGATAAGCATAAATAGCTACCGCACACTACGCCTTGACGAAATCCAACAAACATAGTACGAATACTATTAAGTACTTATCTGAAATGACGGAGGGCTATGACAGGTTTTTAAAAAAACCTTTTGCGTAATGAACTTGATATCGTTGTAGAATCAAATGATTTAAAATGAAGTGTTTTTGAGGCTTTTGCTAGTTTCGCTAAAGAGGTCACTCCCGGTGAAGGGATCTCGGCTCTTTCCTCATCGGATGAGGTGCAGGATATTCACAATACCGCTATGCAAAACAAGAACTAGAAAAGCAATCAAAAGACAAAACCGAGGGTTGTAGCATCTGCCAGTTATTGCTAAAGAAGTCACTCCCGGTGAAGGGATCTCGGCTCTTTCCTTATCGAATAAGGTGCAGGATGTTCTACAAGAAACACCGCTATGCAAAGCAAAAACTAGAGCTACCCTTTTTGAAAATTTGATTCTACAACATTTTTTAGGTTTCTTTTCTTTCATTAATCTCATTAATGAAGTCCCGTCATTTATGCTTCCTAAGCATAACAGAAGAAACGAAAATACAACGTACGCTTATGCCATCCGCATTCGCCACAGTGTCCCAATATGCACCGTTAGGTTACTTAACTAACGGTATAGCGGGGCGGGACTAGCGCGGGTGTTAAATACAAGCAACGTTTATTATATATCATATATATAATAATAAAGCAATCGTCTTAAGCATATAAAGTGATCTCATCACAAAATATCAGCAGCAGAAGAAAACATATGAAATGTTAGATATACTAGGAGCTCCGTGTTTTATTTTGAGCCTGTATAAAACACGGATTCCACAGTCGCGATAATAGCCAAACCCACATCCCTAGACCCCTACAAGAGCGGCAAGCAACCCTACCAATTCTAGAGTTAGGAGACCCGGACTCGACTCCTCTAGTTGATCTCCCACTGAACTCTAGAACCCGGTTACTTGTGCTCCCCTCCTTGGGTCTATCCTAATGCGGAAAAGTAAATAATATACAACAATGGTGACATCATCCTCAACCCAGAAGTGCCCCAATAAAAGAATATTACATACAATGAATTTTACATGAATGAAAATAAAAACTTTCATCTCACATAAAACCCCCGGCTATTCAAAACACGACGATCCAATATAACATATCACAGCAACATATAATATCACATGTCATCAACGTAAGTAAACATGCGTATCCCAATTGTCGTTGACATATAGCAACGAAGCCGGCGATACACCACATATTACACTTACGGTCGCAGAAAAGAAAATTTCAAACTACAACATTTGGAATCTATAATAACCTTAGACATCATAAACCCAAAATATCACATACTTTGGATTTCATGCCTAACTATATGAATTCCACATATTGTATCACAATCACAGATAGCTAGACGAAGTTAAACTTTTCGATCGAATAAGCAAGCACCCTCCATGAGCGATAGGAGGGGATTTCGTCTCTTCCGGTATTGGGGGTTGATGTTGCGCTGTGCTCGATTGGCCATAATAGTAAGTCCCTAGCCAGGGTTGTTTCTGAGATTTACTGGTAAGTGTTATCAGTATTTTCTCGACCCGTTATAAGTCTCACATCGGCACGACTTATCGAGTTATTGGGGTCTGACGTTTACTATCCCCAGACAAGATATGCGGCATATCAGACGAAAAGATCGGACTGTATGGTAGTGTTACTAATTAGATTCGCATGAGTATGAGCAAGCTTGCTTGTTGATCTTCTGATCGCTCAATACCCGGGTGATCGTTACGTTTAGCAGACCGCTTGCGGCTTGTGGGTGTTTGAGATGCTCATCACCTACTGCCGGCGTATTGACGAGTCTTTAAAGTCCTACACAGAGGTTTCCTGGTTCATGCGAAATGAAGTAGGAGCACATATGTGATATGTGTGGGACCGAGATTAATACTGTATGTGATACCGTATTCTATTCTCGCGATTTGTGTTATCGATCGGTTATATGTGATATAGCCGGGTTATCGAATCAAGAATTGATTCGATAAATTGATACACATAATATTAGTCGGTTATATGTGATATAGCCAGATTGTTAAATCAAGTGTTGATTTAATAATTTAATGTATAATTATATATTTGACTTATTAACATACATTAACTAATATTAGCTTACTTATGATTTCTTTTCTCACTTGATTGTGCACATAGTATATATGTGATATATATTAGTGTACAATATTGTGTGGCATGCTAGATGCCACATGAGACATGGGTGTATGAGACTTACACCATACTAATAATAATGATAAGGTTTTATTTATCTAAAGTAAATCAAAATAAGTGGAATTAAGTCACATGGTTGAAGCTTGGAGAAGCTTGTGGAACCATTGACCAAGTCTACTCCTTTTGTTTTACTTGTAGATATTTATTAACCTAACCATTATTGTTAGCCATGGTTTAATCTCTACATGGGTTAGTGTATAACACTAACTCATCCATGGTTGCCATTCTCACCTCATGAGTTCATTCTCATCTCTTGACTTCATCTTCTTCATCCTTGAGAAAAAACTTGCTAGCTTTTGATCAAGTGAGAAAATAATGTAAGAAAAATAAATCTAAAGTGAGCCCACTTCCTACTTCATCATCCTCTACTATATTAGTCATTTAGTTTAGGGTGTTTGCTTCACTAATTCACATATTAGTGATGAGGTAGCATGATCTTGAGTCTCCTCGACATAGATCATCTTCGGCCTCGAAGACTTCGTGCAAGCTTGCTCATTTCTTCAGGAGAACCCTTTCTAGAGTTCAGGTGTTCATGATTTGCAGCGAAGGGACTACTACACGGAGCATTAGAACTGAAGGACCGGTCTACAAAGGTTGTATTCCCCATTCACTTAAATGTAAAGTTGTTTACATATCGTTTCGTCGGATTTTCTAGTAAAGATTCTAGGGTTAGCTAGAACGGAAAATTTTGAAATTGGCATGGACGATACCTCCCGAAACCCTGCTGCCATGCTAGGCAACCCTGCAGTGGTATCAAAGCTACTAAGTATTGGATGTCGACCTATGGGGGGTTCTCACTGTATGACAGTGTGGCAAAACATAGGCTCTTATCCCCAGGGTGTCCCGAGACCGGAAGGTGTTCTGGCAGGTTGTAGTCCTCGCGAGGGGGCATGCATAAAAAGTAGCTGCAGAAGGACCTGTAGGTGCCACGGTGACCCCATTGGATGGGGTGGCTGCCTGACTTTCAATGTACACGCTCTCTTCTAAATCACCATTTAGAAAAGCGGTCTTGATATCCATCTGCCAGATTTCGTAGTCATGGTATGTAGCAACGGTAAGTAGGATCCTGATGGACTTAAATATAGCCACTGGAGAAAAGGTTTCATCATAGTCGACGCCTGGTCGTTGACGAAAACCTTTTGCTACAAGTTTAGCTTTGAAGGTCTCAACCTTTTCATCTACACCAATTTTCTTCTTAAAGATCCACTTTCTCCCGATGGGTTTTACCCCTTCAGGAGCAACTTCCAAAGTCTATACTTTCTTGATGTACATGGATTCCATCTTAGATCTCATAGCATCTATCCATTTCACAGAGTCCCCACTTGTGATGGCCTACTCGAAACCCATTGGTCATTGTTCCCCTCCGAAAGACGGCGGCGACGCGACGCGTCTCGCCTGAGATTCGGGGCAGATGCTAATTGGTGCTATCCATCCACCTCTCCGAAGATGCCAAGTTGATTTATGGCACCATGTATCGAAGGTTTAGACGGATGCGTCCGATGTAGCAGACTTCGTCAGATTCCCCCTCGTTTGAGGGGTTTTTGATTGTGGGGACGCTCTTCCCTGCAGGTGCAAGCCCCTGCAGTTAATTACGCTACCGCATTGCGGTAACAACTTTCTCCTTCTCCAGATGGTCACTTCGTGTCGTGGGTGTTTGTTTTGTTGCCCGTGGATTGTTTACGGAGACTGAGTTATGTCGTCGCCCGTAGGGCGTGGACTAGTCCAAATCCATATTATCTTAGATTTGGATTTGGGGGTTTGGTTTGAGGATACGTCAGCCCTACTTGAGGCTAAGATCAACTCAAACGTTTGTTAAGAATACGTTGGTCCAGTTTGAGACTAAGATCGACTTAACGGGATCGTTTAGATCCGACAAAAGAGCAATTGGCTCTAATGTTCCAGTTTAGGGACCTAGTGGTCCATTAAATGTATAGCCGTCGGGACCCGTCACCTCTCTGACGACGTTGAAGGATTACAACGACAGATGTCAGAGGAGTTCAGAGATGTACCCTCGAGCCAGAGTTAATTAGGGGGATTCATAGTCCAGTCTGTTTGAACGTTTAAGGATACGTTAGCCATCTTTGAGGCTAAGATCAACTTAAACGGGACCGTTTAGATCCGACAAAAGAGCATACGGGGCTCCATTGTTCCAGTTTAAGGACATTGCGGTCCATGGGTAGTTTAAGAACGTTGCGGTCCATTGTTAGTTTTAAGACATCTCGGTCAAGGTTAAGGACGTCGTAGTCCATGGGTTCAAGGACCCCACTGTCCATTGTTAGTTTTAAGACATCTCGGTCAAGGTTAAGGACGTCGTAGTCCATGGGTTTAAGGACCCCACAGTCCGGTATGTGCTCTGGATGCTTCACACGGGTTCACTGCCGTGCTCTGCGAGGACCAGGCTCCGCTCTGGACGTTTTCCACGGGGTCAAAGAGTGACATTATCCGCGTTCCACGTAACCAGGAATTTTGAATTAAACACGGGTTTAAGGACCCCACGGTCCGTGTTGATGTGTGGTCGTCGAGACCCGTCACCTCTTTGAAGACATTGAGGGATTACAATGCCAAGTATCAAAGGAGTGAAGAGATGTACCCTAGAACCGGAGTGGATTAAATAGTCCTTGGCCCAATTTGGGATCAAGACCGATTAATTATGTTATGAGCCCATTGGCCCAGTTAATCACAAATTGAGGACTTATGGCCATCTTGGGCTAAGTCCAATCAGGAGAGGCTTTGCCTCTATCCATTTAGGCCAATTGGGCCAAAGCCTAGTGTTAAACACTACAGAGCAGTCAGTGTTGAACACTGGGAATGAGGTTAACAAGTTAGTGTTTAACACTAAGAGATAATTGGTGTTTAACACCGGCAACAAGGCTTTTCAAATTAGTGTTAAACACTAAAACAGATCAGTGTTGAACACTGCAAATAAAGCTTTTTAATTAGTGTTGAACACTAAGGCCCAACAGTGTTTTAACACTGGGTTCAAGGGTTTTAATTTAGTGTTAAACACTAAGGCAAGAGGGGTCACGTGGCAGCACGTGAGAGCGCCCTCCCTTCATTTATTCTGCTGAGATTATCGCATCTTTCAGAGCATCACGTGCCATCACGTGATAGGCATTCAAATGCCTGTGTATTAAAGCTTCTGTCAAGGGTCACGTGGGTCACGTGGGGTGCTGCCTCAAAGGGGTTTTCTGTAGATCTCCTGGGGGGGTCACGTGGTGACACGTGACCCTGCCTCTACGTATATTGTTTAGAGGATCTGTTAATCTTTTCCAGGAATTAAATTCCTCGTAGGGTTAAACCCTGACAGTAATTTCAGAGGAATTAAATTCCTACTTCCTTTTGAAGGTTTTATATTCTGAATAGAGTTGAACTCTGAATTTTCCGTAGGAATTAAATTCCTCATACATGTGAAGAACCAAATAGGGTTAAACCCTAACAAAAGCTTTTTAGGGAATTTGAACTTCCATCCTCTGTTAAATTATGATTAAAGGAATTAAATTCCCGCTGTTTCAACAGAACTAGGTTCTTAATTAGGGTTAAACCCTGTTTCTTTTTGTTCTGAAGGAATTAAATTCCCATGATACAGGGTCAAGCCCTAGTTTTATTTTAAAGGAATTAAATTCCTATAGTTCTGTGAGAATTAAATTCTCGTGCTTGCATTCTCTCTCTATGTTTTGGATCTGCATGGCAGGATCTCAACCCATTGAGAATTAAATTCTCAACCTCAAGGGGAGATGTGCACTTTGCAGATCCTCTATCAAAGAGAGAAGAAATATGTTCTTCTGTTTTATATATCAGAGTTAAACTCTGTCGAGAATTAAATTCTCTTTTTCTTTCAAGGAGCTTTTCCCTTTCTTACCTAGGGTTTTTGCAGAAGATCCAAGTTTCTCCAAGTATCGAAGCTCTCTTCCTTTTCTTTTTCTCTCCCTGTCTCTGTATATCTCTTCTCTGTGTCTCTTGGCTCCTATTTATAGGAGAAGCAGCCGAATCAATCAGTTTTTGACGAATCTTCATGAGAGATTTGATTTGCATCCATCATTCGTTTTGGACCTTTGGATTATTAGGTGAATTTTATTCACCCTTGGATTTCAAATCCAGGGATTTTTCCTTTGTTGTTTCGGTTAGATTTAAAGGGGAAATCTTTCCAAACCCGAGATTTTCCCATAGATAGATGATATTTCACCACCTCTGAATCTTTAATTTGATTGGTTCCAGATAGCCGCTTTCCTTTGGAAAGATTTGAATTTCTTTCAGAATTTAATTCTGTTAACACAATGGGCTTTGAAAGCCAGTCACGTGTGGGCACGTGACCCCTGGTCACGTGTGGGCACGTGACCCCTGGTCACGTGTGGGCACGTGACCCCCCTCTGGAATGAGCCTTATTCTTTCTTTTTGCGCTGTCTTCTGGTTGTTGCTTGGTCATCACGTGCCAACACGTGACCCCTGGTCACGTGTGAGCACGTGACCCTTGTCTGGAGCCTCTTTCCTTGGTTCAACTGGAGAACGAGTCTACTGCTTTGAACGTCACGTGCCAACACGTGACCCTGGTCACGTGGGAGCACGTGACCTCTTCTGAAGCCTTTTCCTTGACTTGATCAGGGAACCGGTTTGCCTTTGACATTTGCATTTAAATGTCACGTGTCGCCACGTGACCCTGGTCACGTGGGAGCACGTGACTCTTTCTGAAGCCCCTTTTCTTCAACGTAGTCAGGAAACTGGACTTGCCCTGATGATGTGCTTAGGTGTCACGTGCCAACACGTGACCGCTAGTCACGTGTAAGCACTTGACCCTCTTCTGAAGCTTTTCCCAGAAGCTTTCCTGATTTTAAATCAGGAAACAGTCATCATCTTTCATGATGCAATCCTCGCTCCCAACGTCTATGAGAAAACCATAATATCTCTCGGATGGATGAGGAACCCTACTAGATCTGCGGAGTGGCTAAGTTTCGTCGGAGATTATTGGATCCTCCGGTTCTATCAAATCATCAGTTGTAGTTTGTGCAGCTGGAACTTCTTCCAGTTCTACCTCATTACCACTAATTTCTTTCACAAGGAATTCCTTTACTAAAAAGGTGGCATGTTGAGTAACAAACAATTTTTGTTCCTCACTGAGGTAGAAAAGTTATCCATGCGAATTCTTTGGATATCCTACAAACTTGCATAGAACTGACCTTGCCTCGAACTTGTCCGGATTTTGCTTTTTGACATAGGTCGGACAACCCCATATCTTAACTCGTTTAAGATATGGTCTCTTTCCACTCCATATCTCATATGGTGTTTTAAGCACAGATTTTGATGGAACTTGATTCAATAGGTATGCAGCTGTTTCAAACGCATAACTTCAAAAGGAAGTAGGTAACTCATCATTACTCGTCATAGAGCGCACCATATCTAATAGAGTGCGATTCCTCCACTCCGATACATCGTTGTGCTGTGGTGTATACGGAGGAGTAAGCTAAGAGAGAATCTCATTCTCTTTTAAATAGTCTAGGAATTCCGTACTTAAGTATTCTCCTCTGTGATCAGATCGAAGGATTTTGATACTTTTACCCATCTGGTTCTCTACTTCGTTCTTATATTCCTTGAGTTTCTTAAAAGCTTCAGATTTGTGTTTCAATGGAAACACATGTTCGAAACTTGAGAGATCATCGGTGAATGTAATGAAGTACGAGGAACTATTCCTGGCATGTGTAGACATAGGACCGCATACATCACTATGTATCAGTCCCAAGAGTTCAGTAGCTCTTTCTCCGTGTCCAGTAAATGGAGTTTTGGTCATCTTGCCTTTGAGACATGACTCTGTCACGACCCGAAATTGGCACGTGACGGCCCTAATACTACGCAACGCCTAAAGACGTAACGTAGTAAAAGAAAGCCAAAACCCAGAAATCTAAACCACAAAAAGAAGACAAGAAAAGATAATAGCAGTTTTGAAACATTTGAAATCACAATCCAAATTCTTTAGAAGTCCAACTTTCTTTCTTTAAAATTTTGGTAACACCCCTTTTGTAAAAACTGACCCCAAAATGGGTACAGCAAATAAAGATAAATAAAGCATCCCCAAACGGGAGCAAATACACGCCCAAAGGCAGAAAACAATCACCACCACAAATATACGACGCCGTAGAGAAGAAATAAAGACAATAGAGATAAAGCTGTGTAAAAGACAACAAATCCACAAATAATATACAATATCGTCCTCACCAAGTCTCTAAGTCAACAATATAATAGTAGATGGAGAGTACAAGATACAATGAATGTACAATACAAAATACAGATAACCGCCAAAACCCACCTAAGCAAAATAGCACACTATGAGCCGATGCGGTATCTGTAGCAAAAGATGATAGAAGAATAGCCTGCCTCGACTACTCTGAGGAAACGCCCTGCAAAACAACTGTGGCACAACGGGGGTGAGTTGCCAACTCGTGAATAGTAGATAATATATGCAGGTAATCGTAGGTATGTACGTATAGCATGAATCTAAGATATACAATTAACAGTAATAACAGGTCATATGAATGCAGAATAATGGAAAGTACACTAGCAGGTACAACAAATATATGAAACAGTAATGATATGACAATAGTATGCAATAACCATGCAATAGGGATATGAGAATGTAGATATGCAGCAATCATGAAGGGTACACTAACAGGTACTACTAATACATGAAACAGTGCATAAATAGATAAGTGTGAGGTATGGAGTGAAATATGTCATTTCCACGGATACCTGACATCGTGGTAGGATCACAATCCATCAAGACACTCAAATTCACAATTCCTCAAATCAGCCCCCAAGTTGGGCTCTCATATCATATAAGTCTCACATCTCCTCAATGTACAATATCGAATAGATCTCCTATATCCCGAATGTACAAATCAGCAATCTCATATATATCCAATATCCAATCTCAATGAATCACCTATATCCCAAATCAAATCTCAAGTAAAATTCTAACATCCTAAATATATATTTGCAGAAATAAATATGATGGGGTCAATACACATATATTAGCGTCCCACTCCACTAATATTGGTGTAAGGGTATATATAACAACGGCTGAATCCCCTGTTATATATACAAAGTAATTAGAAATATCATGAAAACCAATGTGCCAAGCATCGACACAGAAATACTGATCTATCAGATGCCGTCACCAAGACTAGCATCCTGATAGGTACGTATCATACGCTATCCTGAAAAACACGAGTGCCTAGCTCTGAACCTCATCTTTTCACGTATCCATACGTACATGACTCCCAACGGTATCCTCTTGATCACCGCTGAGTCATTGGTACTATCACGGGATGGTATGGCTCCCCTGCCGGGCTCATCGGCATGGTACATCGACATCCCTTTCTTGCCCCGGGTACCTCCGGGCCCCACCATGTACCCTCTACGGCCTCGACGCCTCCTCGTAGGGGTATATAGATCAGAACCGATAAAACTCATGGTGGATGCTCAAATATCATATCAAGAAAACCGGGTTTTTCAATTAATGCATAATTTCATGAACTCCCATGGTTCCCAAATCCAGAAAACATCATGAAAAATCCATATAACAATGCGAAAATCCATGAATAGAATATATGCGACATAAACTGAAATGCGAGCATATAAAGGAAAACCGCTAATTAACTGCAACAAGTTAAAATAAAACATCAAGGCGGTTCTTATTTCATCCAATTCTAAATAACATCAGGTAATGGTAAATATGTAGCTGAAACTGATATATGTATAACATACAGCTGTAGCAAGTATAGATATCTACCTATATGAAATGATGTAGTATACCCCCTGGGTATAAGCAAAATATGTGAGCAAGGTATACCTGTAGCTATATCGTAAAGTGTATATGTACCTATCACTAGTGGTACAATACTCTATAGGAATACAGGTATGGTAAATATCATATGTGATAAGCAGTTTGAATCAATGTCACGATGTCCCTAACCGAGCAATATAGTATCTATAAGTGGTTTGTGTGTGACATGGCAATTATTGACGGTGTGTGTAGCATACAATCAGTGCTCGTACAACATGAATCGTCAATAATTTGTGCAGTGTCCTACGGCTACTAGTCCAAGCACACCATCTAAGTAATAGGGTAAATGCGCAATTCTAACTATAACGTAGAATATGCGGCAAGTATTAGAATTCTAGCCCAGACGCATAACGCCATGCGGGCGATTCCCCTGTAGATATTAAATCTACTCACCAACGTTCCAAGCTAGGTGAATCCTACCACCTGTTTTCCCCTGTAGCAATGTCCGTAGTCCCCGCCTGCGAACCTGCAACATTAAAAAAATAAGCAAATATATATTAATAACAGACCCAAATCACGTACACACTACACTAGACCGACGCAACAACACGAAACATACTCTCAAGTGTTCGTATTGTGGCTAACATGCGTAGCGACACGATGAAACTAACCCAAGAGCAAAACCACGCAAACTGCACGATCCGTGTCGTATTACGTATCGCGCGGACACAAAACACTAGAAACTGCCTAAGTGATCCCAAATTTTGCATACTGTGAAAACTAAACAAACAAACAAGACCAACAGAACCCAAACCACTGCAGACACCAACCCAGGAAAAACCAAACCCTAACTCCTAACCCTAGCTAGCGTCGCCGGACCTCCTCCTTGCCGTCGCCGGCCCTGGCCGGTGGCCTAGGTGTCGTGTCTCAGGTGGTGCTCCAGGGTCCCTAGTACATCACTACAATTTTGCTTAATTTTCCAGTATTTCCTCCGGGTCACAGCAGGTTCCCGATGTCGCAAATCGACACTAAAATACGATATATTGCATAAAACGGAAACCCTATGGTATTTTAGTGAAATCTGGGTTAAATCTCAGTTAAAGTGACCCTAATAACACTTAAATAGGTAGGGTTAACCAACACAATCATCATTTAATCAAAAGTCCACATAATTCACCATATTTAGCACAAAACTAACTTTAAACGCAAACCGACGCTAAACAACACACAAGCTAAGCAAAAAGGGAAATTGGGTTCAGAATATATACCCTATGGAACCCTAAGAAGCAGGAGAAAGAGTGTATGGAGGAGATGAGAGCTTGCTATTGCTGCTGGGCTCTTGCTGTTGTTGTTGCTGTTGCTGTCTGCTGCCCTTGCTGCTGCTGCAGAAGCTGCTTGCTGCTGCTGTTTGCTGATGCTGCTGCTACTTGCTTCTGGTGCTGCTTTTGCCTTGCTGAAGGGGTGTTTGTGTGTGAGAGAGAATGAGAGAAAGAGAAAATGAGAGGGAGAAATGAGAGAAAACAAAACAAAGACCCCCCTCCCTCTCTTCCCTCATTAAATGAGGCATGGCTCACTCCATGTAGCACCATGCCCTCACTCTCTCTCTCTCTTGGTCAACAATTCAACCCCATTTAAAATCCTTTTCATTTTATTTTTAAAACAACCATATAAGGTTAAAACCCAAAATACTTAATATAATTATTAAAAACTAGATTAAGGAAATGATTAGCTCACCATGCTTACTAATCATGGCTAAACCCCAAATTAACACCCTAGTTAACATGCACAAGTGTGTGCAAGGCTAGGAAAAATCTAATAAAATATTCATTAATTAGGATAAAATAATTGGAAATCAATTTGGTAAACTTTTTATTAAAAACTATATATTAAAATATAATTAGCCACTAAACACATTCTAAAGTGTTACAATCTTCCCCCCTTAAAAGAAATTCGTCCCCGAATTTAAAAAATATACTGCTACGCGTACCTTCAAAGAGGAGATTACAACTCTCAAATCTCGCTCGAAGCCTCCCAAGTGATTACCTCACTATACGGCTATGTCCAAGAAAGCCCTTCACAGATGGCAAGACCCTTGACCGACGTTTCTCCACCTGCCGAGCCATTAACACAAATGGCTGCCGGTAAGCGAAACGATCGCGTCCATGCCAAAAGGTCTGGTGCCAAATCATGTGAGAAAGGTCATGAAGGTAATTGTAAAGTATCAACACAAGGAATACGGGGTGAACACTCAATAATCTGGGCGGAAGTGCCAAATTAAAGGCAACGAAACTAACTCGCTCATAGGATGTCGAAAAGACCTACAATCCTGGGATAAGCTTCCCAAAACTCAACACGTCATTCATCGGAAAAATCTGTAGGAATACATGATCTACCACTGCGAACTCAAAGCCTACGACCAACACGGTCGGCATAAGACCTCTGTCCGCAATGGACAATTCTCATCCTGACCTAAAACAACTGGATAATCTCCGAAGTCTCTAGACTAGCTGGGGTCCAAAATCCTACTACGCAGAGTCAAAAAAAACAACAGACTGGTGATCGACACGACCTAACCCCTAAACCTAAAACTTGCCAATTGGAGTGTCTCCTGATAACAGCTATCGAAGGAGAACCCTAGCAATGGCGAGTGACGATCCCCAACTGCCGAAAACAATTAACACAAACGCACAACTTAACAAAGAACAACTGAACAAACTGAGTATAACTAGATGACAAGAATCCGAAAGGAGTCACACCCTGACTAAACCTGGGTAGAAACCATAACGAAATTCATGAAGATCTGCTCCCACTCCAACTTCGGAACGGTTAAAGGTTGCAACTCTCCAGCCGGCCTCAGATGCTCAGCCCAAGCACACAAAAGACAGACACCTTGAAACGAAACCTGAAACTTCTCTTTACATCTCTGCCCACCCGTAACTATCTCACAAGTCACGTCCAATATTGGTGGAACTTGAATGAATACAGAGAGTTGACTGATGTGCTTACTCTAGGATTTCACGTCTCTACCCGATAATATCAGGTACACAAACGCGTCCCTAACTTAGCGCACCCATGTCACAAATCAAGGACTCCGAATCATTACCCAGCCGAGTATGCTCAAGTATCACTGACGAACGAGCATCGGCGGGGAGTGTCTCACGAAAGCGATTTAAGAAAATTGGTCGGGCGTGGACATGAGCAAGCTGTCCCCTCAGTAGAGACGAACTTAAGCTGTACTCAACGATCGCACAAGAACTGTAAATCTGCGGAGGATTATCACAAAAAATCAAATCCGCTACAGGAAGATGTACATTAAGCTCTGGTGGTCCGTGAAAATCTGACACGACTCTCGAACAAATAGTGTCTCCAAATCTCCAACGCAAAACCACCGCGGCCATCTCCGGATCATGAGTGGAATATCCTTCTCGTCCTTCCTCCAAATGTAAGGAAGCAAAAGCGATAACTCTATAGTGTCACCTCGGTACACACTCGAGCCCACACCATGAAACATTACAGTTAAACAACAAGGTCGCCCGAACTAGAAAGCACAGAAAGAACTGATGCAGTTGTTAACCGAATCTTCAACTGCCGAAAACTCCGCACACATGCCTCAGTTCAAAGAAAAGAACCTCCATTCCGGTCAATTCGGTCGACGGTGCAGCACTACACTAGCAATCCTACACGAAACGGCGGTAAAAAACCTACTAAGCCCAAAATCTGCGGACCTCCGTCCTGCACACAAGTCTGGGCCTAAGCTGTACGGCCACGATCTTCCTCGGAACCATACAAAACCGTCTCCCGTGACTACAAGACCTAGGAGTCAACACAAACAAGCCTGAAGAAACACTCCGAGAATCTAGCAAACTGCTGGTGCTCTCCCATTATCTGCATAACAAATCCTCAAGTGCTACTCCTGTTCCTCAAGACACATTAAATAGATCAGAATGTCGTAAATAACACAACAATAACTGGTCGAGGAACGGCCTGAAGAAATCCGGTTCATCATAGCTACGAATGCTGCCGGGGCATCAGTGAATCCTATGACTCACTAATACACACAGAGCCCGTAGCACGCATAAGGCAGTCTTCGGAATGCCATCATTCCGAATCCGCAATAATGATGACCTGATCCCGAACAAACTTAGAAAATGTCTCGCACTGTGGAGTTGATCGAAAAAATCGTCAATGCGAGGTAAAGGATACCTATCCGCACCGTAAGCCGGTTCAATTAACGATCCGTCGATACACAACCACAAACTGCCGTCTTTCTCTTTGACGAACAGAAATAGGAGCTTCCCAAAAGCGAAACACTCAGATGCACAAAACTCCCCAAACAACAACTCTTCAGCTCATCCTTAAGCTCCCTAAGCTTCGCCAGCTCATCTGGAACAACGTCGGAAAAACTCTCGCACGAAAGGAAAACCGGTCCAACAAACCCACTATGGCTACGGTATCCTGAATGAACGCCAAGAATCTACGACATCTCCTCAAAAGCCGACTAGCAAAAAAGGCTGAATTCAAGCTGTGAGAGGCGGCACAACTATCCACCTGCACAACAAGAACTGACTCGCCGGGAAAAACAAAACCTGACTGTTTCCTTACGAAAGTCCACAGACGCCTAGCACGTAGCTAACAAGTCCGTGCCCAGAAGAACGTCAAATCCAACATCTCTAGAAGGATCAAAATGACGGACAAATCTCTATCTCCTATCCGATTGGCACACGACTGAAATACGTGTCGCGCAACAAAAGAATCGCTGACAGAAGTTAAAACAAATAAACGGCTAATCTACCCAACACGACTCTCGTCCCAGCCACGACACAAGTGTGAAAAACAAACAGATACATCAAAAGAACATGCGAATTAAGGATACCTGAAAACTCTGCATTGGACGCCTGCGCGTCCCGATGAGTAGAAGCAAACTCCTGTGTCTACCCCCTACCCGCAACTGACTGAACTCATCTGGTAGACTGAGCCCTCTGAGCGAACCTTCCACGTCCATAACCTCTCTAAATATGGCCCTGACGAGGTGCTAAGGAACAATGTCTGACGAAGTGCTGAAGGCTCCCGCATCGAAAACATCCACGTGGTGACTGCTGACCCTCCTAGGGATGAGAGCTGGATGACTGTTCTCATCCTAAGCCTCTGCTACTCCCACGACGGCCACGAAATCTGTCTCGACGACCAAACCTCTGTCTCTGGGCTGGTACACTGGTACGAGTCCTCCACTGTCCTGGAACTCTCAGAGTCTCTGGAATATGTGCCTCGTCAACTGGAGCTGCAACCACTGGTGCTATGTAGGTGATGGACTGCTGCATGCTGATCGGAAGGGACAACTGAGTAACAGGGGTGACAACCTCCTGTCGTAGCTCCCGAACGACATCAACCAATGAACTCATAGTCTGGCGGAAGTCCTGCATCTCTGCCACAAGCCTAGCGATACTATCTGTCGAAGGCTGATCCGTCTGCACCTGTGCAACTAGCGTGGCATCCTGGTCAATGTTCGTCTCACCCGAACAAACTCTGACCTCGGCCCTCGCTGCATCACACTGAGTCCCCATAGTCATCGGCAGCAAAGCTATAAATAGAGATACGATTCGATAAGAATAAGGATATCGAATCACAAGGATATGAACCATCAAGGAAGGAATTTCAAGCAATTTGTACTTAGGTCACTTAAGGCGAAGTACCGCATCGTGGGTATGCTGCAGACATACACACACTACGTTACTCTGCTTAAGCTACCTACTCCATCATACCAAGGTCATCCTACACTCCGAAAGGTAAAACCTAGCGCTTTGATACCAACTTTGTCACGACCCGAAATTGGCACGTGACGGCCCTAATACTACGCAACGCCTAAAGACGTAATGCAGTAAAAGAAAGCCAAAACCCAGAAATCTAAACCATAAAAAGAAGACAAGAAAAGAAAATAGCAGTTTTGAAACATTTGAAATCACAACCCAAATTCTTTAGAAGTCCAACATTCTTTCTTTAAAATTTTGGCAACACCCCCTTTGTAAAAACTGACCCCAAAATGGGTACAACAAATAAAGATAAATAAAGCATCCCCAAACGGGAGCAAATACACGCCTAAAGGCGGAAAATAATCACCACCACAAATATATGACGCCGTAGCGAAGAAATAAAGACAATAGAGATAAAGCTGTGTAAAAGACAACAAATCCACAAATAATATACAATATCGTCATCACCAAGTCTCTAAGTCAACAACATAATAGTAGATGGAGAGTACAAGATACAACGAATGTACAATACAAAATACAGATAACCACCAAAACCCACCTAAGCAAAATAGCACACTATAAGCCGATGCGGTATCTGTAGCAAAAGATAATAGATGAATAGCCTGCCTCGACTACTCTGGGGAAACGCCCTGCAAATCAACTCTGGCACAACGGGGGTGAGTTGCCAACTCGTGAATAGTAGATAATATATGCAGGTAATCGCAGGTATGTACGTATAGCATGAATCTAAGATATGCAATTAACAGTAATAACAGGTCATATGAATGCAGAATAATGGAAAGTACACTAGCAGGTACAACAAATATATGAAACAGTAATGATATGACAATAGTATGCAATAACCATGCAATAGGGATATAAGAATGTAGATATGCAGCAATCATGAAGGGTACACTAACAGGTCCTACTAATACATGAAACAGTGCATAAATAGATAAGTGTGAGGTATGGAGTGAAATATGTCATTTCCACGGATACCTGACATCGTGGTAGGATCACAATCCATCAAGACACTCAAATTCACAATTCCTCAAATCAGCCCCCAAGTTGGGCTCTCATATCATATAAGTCTCACATCTCCTCAATGTACAATATCGAATAGATCTCCTATATCCCGAATGTACAAATCAGCAATCTCATATATATCCAATATCCAATCTCAATGAATCACCTATATCCCAAATCAAATCTCAAGTAAAATTCTAACATCCTAAATATATATTTGCAGAAATAAATATGATGGGGTCAATACACATATATTAGCGTCCCACTCCACTAATATTGGTGTAAGGGTATATATAACAACGGCTGAATCCCCTGTTATATATACAAAGTAATTAGAAATATCATGAAAACCAATATGCCAAGCATCGACACAGAAATGCTGATCTATCAGATGCCGTCACCAAGACTAGCATCCTGATAGGTACGTATCATACGCTATCCTGAAAAGCACGAGTGCCTGGCTCTGACCCTCGTCTTTTCACGTATCCATACGTACATGACTCCCAACGGTATCCTCTTGATCACCGCCGAGTCATTGGTACTGTCACCGGATGGTATGGCTCCCCTGCCGGGCTCATCGGCGTGGTACATCGACATCCCTTTCTTACCCCGGGGTACCTTCGGGCCCTACCATGTACCCTCTACAGCCTCGACGCCTCCTCGTAGGGGTATATATAGATCATAACCGATAAAACTCATGGTGGATGCTCAAATATCATATCAAGGAAACCGGGTTTTTCAATTAATGCATAATTTCATGAACTCCCATGGTTCCCAAATCCAGAAAACATCATGAAAAATCCATATAACAATGTGAAAATCCATGAATAGAATATATGCGACATAAACTGAAATGCGAGCATATAAAGGAAAATTGCTAATTAACCGCAACAAGTTAAAATAAAACATCAAGGCGGTTCTTATTTCATCCAATTCTAAATAACATCAGGTAATGGTAAATATGTAGCTGAAACTGATATATGTGTAACATACAGCTGTAGCAAGTATAGATATCTACCTATATGAAATGATGTAGTATACCCCCTGGGTATAAGCAAAATATGTGAGCAAGGTATACCTGTAGCTATATCGTAAAGTGTGTATGTACCTATCACTAGTGGTACAATACTCTATAGGAATACAGGTATGGTAAATGTCATATGTGATAAGCAGTTTGAATCAATGTCACAATGTCCCTAACCGAGCAATATAGTATCTATAAGTGGTTTGTGTGTGACATGGCAATTATTGACGGTGTGTGTAGCATACAATCAGTGCTCATGCAACATGAATCGTCAATAATTTATGCAGTGTCCTACGGCTACTAGTCCAAGCACACCATCTAAGTAATAAGGTAAATGCGCAATTCTAACTATAACGTAGAATATGCGGCAAGTATTAGAATTCTAGCCCAGACGCATAACGCCATGCGGGCGATTCCCCTGTAGATGTTAAATCTACTCACCAACGCTCCAAGGTAGGTGAATCCTACCACCTGTTTTCCCCTGTAGCGGTGTCCGTAGTCCCCGCCTGCGAACCTGCAACATTAATACAATAAAGCAAATATATATTAATAACAGACCCAAATCATGTTCACACTACACTAGACCGACGCAACAACACGAAATATACTCTCAAGTGTTCGTATTGTGGCTAACGTGCGTAGCGACACGATGAAACTAACCCAAGAGCAAAACCACGCAAACTGCACGATCCGTGTCGTATTACGTATCGCGCGGACACAAAACACTAGAAACTGTCTAAGTGATCCCAGATTTTGCATACTGTGAAAACTAAACAAACAAACATGACCAACAGAACCCAAACCACTGCAGACACCAACCCAGGAAAAACCAAACCCTAACTCCTAACCCTAGCCGGCGTCGCCGGACCTCCTCCTTGCCGTCGCCGGCCCTGGCCGGTGGCCTGGGTGTCGTGTCTCAGGTGGTGCTCCAGGGTCCCTGGTACATCACTACAATTTTTCTTAATTTTCCAGTATTTCCTCCGGGTCACAGCAGGTTCCCGATGTCGCAAATCGACACTAAAATACGATATATTGCACAAAACGGAAACCCTATGGTATTTTAGTGAAATCTGGGTTAAATCTCAGTTAAAGTGACCCTAATAACACTTAAATAGGTAGGGTTAACCAACACAATCATCATTTAATCAAAAGTCCACATAATTCACCATATTTAGCACAAAACTAACTTTAAACGCAAACCGACGCTAAACAACACACAAGCTAAGCAAAAAGGGAAATTGGGTTCAGAATATATACCGTATGGAACCCTAAGAAGCAGGAGAAAGAGTGTATGGAGGAGATGAGAGCTTGCTATTGCTGCTGGGCTCCTGCTGTTGCTGTTGCTGTCTGCTGCCCTTGCTGCTGCTGCAGAAGCTGCTTGCTGCTGCTGTTTGCTGATGCTGCTGCTACTTGCTTCTGGTGCTGCTGCTGCCTTGCTGAAGGGGGGTGTGTGTGAGAGAGAGAATGAGAGAAAGAGAAAATGAGAGGGAGAAATGAGAGAAAACAAAACAAAGACCCCCCCTCTCTCTTCCCTCATTAAATGAGGCATGGCTCACTGCATGTAGCACCATGCCCTCACTCTCTCTCTCTCTTGGTCAACAATTCAACCCCATTTAAAATCCTTTTCATTTTATTTTTAAAACAACCATATAAGGTTAAAACCCAAAACACTTAATATAATTATTAAAAACTAGATTAAAGAAATGATTAGCTCACCATGCTTGCTAATCATGGCTAAACCCCAAATTTACACCCTAGTTAACATGCACAAGTGTGTGCAAGGTTAGGAAAAATCTAATAAAATATTCATTAATTAGGATAAAATATTGGAAATCAATTTGGTAAACTTTTTATTAAAAACTATATATTAAAATATAATTAGCCACTAAATATATTCTAAGGTGTTACAGACTCGCAAGTTTCATAAGATGTAAATTCGAACGGATTCAAATATCTATCTTTATACAACTTAGCTAGTCTTGTCGCATTGATATGACCTAGTCTACAATGCCACAAGTAGGCTTCATTCATTTCTTAACTTTTTCTCTTGTGTGTGTTCTGTATATTTAGAACTGTGGTTTGATTTATAACGTATATACTGTTACACAACGTACCAAACCCAATCAACACTTGATTGAGGAAAATGTTCATAACATTATCCTCTAATGCAAAGTTATATCCTTCTTTATGCAACAAAGAAACTGATATAATATTGCACATCATTTTTGGTACGTAGTAACAGTCGTTCAGAATCAATGTATTACCATTTGGTAATATTAGGTGATATTCGCCTACTGTTTTGGCTGCAACAATTGCTCCATTCCCTACTTTTAGGGACATATCATCCTTTCCTAGTTCTCTACCTCTTGTTAACCCAGGTAACAAATTACAAACATGGGATCCTGATCCGGTATCCAAAACCCAGGACGTAGAACAAACTAAGAAACAGTTCTCGGTAACGAACACATCCGAAGAAGATGCATCAGCATGCTCTTTCCTCGTTCGGGTTGCGTGGGAATCCTCATATTCCCCTATTCCTTGCTCAGACTTATGATAGTCATAAGATAGAGCGGAACCGTCGTTCCCTAGCCTAGTATAATAAGTGGGTTCGGTCAATACATCCTTATTATTATCTTGATTAAGGCGTGTCATGGTCGCTACTTGGAGGGAGAGAGAGAAGGAAACGCTTTAGCGTGCACTCTTTGCAAGATTAGATTGGTTATTATCTTATCTAATCAGGATGGCTCCTACTGTTTTTATCAAATCTTCCTTCAAACCCTAAAAGGTAAGATTAGCCGGGATTAATTACACCCTACAAGTTCGCTAATCGTTCATCCAGGCAAGTATTGGTACTCCGAGAGAGTCTCCCCATGCTTTCATATGGAACTAATAAAATAATCTCGTTTCCGCAGGGGCTTAACCCCATTAACATCTTTCTTAGACACCTACTGGATCAGCTAATTGTAAAGTGGAAAACTCTCTCAGGAGTAACTCTTAGTCACAGTGGGTATCGGGATCCAACTATCTGAAAGAAAATATGTAATCTCATTGCAAATTTCAACACGTGAAATTCCCAATATCTGTTTTTACCCCAAGCGGTTTATGACCTTGACAAGGTCAACAAACCATAAACTGCAAGTCAAGTTGAACCCATTCATTTCGTGATTGAATTAAACCCACCCGCACGACCCTTGATAAGGTCAACAAGGTCGTACGACTACCCTAATCTAATCGCATCACATGCTGCAGATAAGCACTAATCAGCTACCGCACACTACGTCTTGACAAGGTCAACAAACGCAGCACGAATACTAAATAGCACTTATCTGAAATGACGAAGGGCTGCGAATGGTTTTGAAGAAAACCTTTATCGTAATGAGCTTGATATCGTTGTAGAATCTAGTGATTTGTAAAGGAGTGGTTTTACTAGTTTAGCTAAAGAGACCACTCTCGGTGAAAAGATCTCGGCTCTTTCCTCATCGAATGAGGTGTTGGATATTCATCAAAGAATATCACTATGCAAAGCAAGAACTAGAGTTGCTATCAAAACAAAACCGAGTGAGTTATAGCATTTGCTAATTTTTCTAAAGAGATCACTCCCGGTGAAGGGATCTCGGCTCTTTCCTCATCGAATGAGGTGTTGGATATTCATCAAGGAATACCACTATGCAAAGTAAGAACTAGAGTTACCTTTTGAAAATTTTGATTCTACAATATCTTAGGTTTCTTTTCTTTCCATTAATCTCATTAATGAAGTCCCATCATTTATGTTTTCCTAAACATCACAGAAAAGAAACGAAAATAGAACGTACGCTCATGCCATCCGCATTCACCACGGGGCCCCGTCATGCACCGTTAGGTTAATTAACTAACGGTAGAGCGGGGGTTGGACTAGCGCGGGTGCAAAACATAAGCAACGTTTATTATATATATCATATGTATAGCATTCGTCTCACGCGGTTATATGATCACATTACAGAACTCAAGCAGCAGAAGTTAACATATGAAATATTGGATATACTAGGAGGTCCGTGTTTTAAATTCAGCCAGTAATGAAAAGCACAGATTGTATGGTCGTGATGAATAGCCAAACCCACATCCCTAGACCCCTACGAGAGCGGCAAGCAATCCTGCCAATTCTAGAGTAAGGAGACCCGGTCTCGACTCCTCGAGATGGTCTCCTACTGGACTCCAGAACCCGGTTACTTGTGCTCCTCGTCTTTGGTCTATCCTAATGCGGAAAAGTAAATAATATATATCAATGGTGACATCATCCTCAATCTGAAAGTGTCACAATAAAAGAATATTACATACAATTTTACATAAATGAAAATTAAAAAACTCTCATCTCACGCAAAAACCCCCGGCTATTCAATCACGACGATCCAATATAACATATCAAAGCAACACATAATATCACATGTTATCAACATAAGTAAATATGAGTATCCCGAATGTCGTTGACGTATAGTAACAAGATCGGGAATACACCACATATTACACTTATGATCGCAGAAAAGAAATGAAAAACTACAATAATTAGAATCCGCAAACTCCTTAGACATCATAAACCCGGAATATCTCATATTCTGAATTTCATGCCTAACCTGTAAACCTTGCATTTAAGTCTCAAATTGAAAACACTTTTCAATAAGCAGTCGGATAATTCAACAAGATTCCCGACTAAGTGTTCGTGTACTATACACGATTGCGACAGAGTTTTGATCCAAATCGAAAACTGAGACTAAAACACTAGATTTATAAAACACTAACTTGTTTTCTCAAAACTAATTGTTGTGGATTCCAAATATTGTATCATATATCATCATAATCTAGACGACGTTAAACATTTCAATCGAATTAAGAAACACCCACAAATCACAGAAATCTCAACAACTTGAGCCTCACTAAAAACACCCAGAAAGTGCCAAATAAGACAATGGAGCAGCATAAGAAGCACGAGACCACAATTCAACAAACTTGCAGCGGAACCACAGCCAAAACTGGGGTTAGGCCTCGGTTCCGCGGCGGTTTGACTGAATTAGGTCCTTGTACTTCTTGAAGCTCCATAAAATACCCTGCACAATTTTCTGCATATTTTTAATCTCGAAAATTTCAACTTTTGAAAAATGGTCAGAAACATGTCAAAATCCGGGTTTCGAAACTCGATCAAACACTTTAACGTCGTAAAGACTTTGTTTAATGTTCTAGCTTGGTTCTGATACCATGAAAGTGTATCCTAGCACCACCATAAGATTTTAACCGGCATCAAGCATGCAATTTTAAAATTTTCTTGGTGCTAAGCTACACTAACCAAGAATCTAACTAGAGTATTAGGGTTTATATGATAATATAACAAGAACTATACTAAGAAAAAGAGACTACAACCTTATAGAGCTAGTCCTTCTCTTCTAAACCTCCGGGTAGTAGTCCCTGCGACTCCTCTTGGCTCCACTTGAAGAGAGATCGAGCTTGCTCCTTGATCTTCTACGCTGAAGATGATCCATCCGAAGTTCCTCTAGGTCAAGCAACTTCTTCACTAATCTTTCATTAGTGAAGGAAACAACCTAATCTTGGGTGCTATGCTTGAGTAGATTGATGAAGTAGATTTATAAGCTCACTTAAAATTCTTTAACTCTTTATTTTCCAACTTATGAAAAAGAGTAGAGCTTGGTGGAAGAAGAAGAAGAAAAGGAGAGAGCGGGCTAAAATGAGCCAAGTCCAAGAACAAGTGAAGAATGGCTACTACTAATATGTTCACTTATTGAAGCATACAATTTTTTTCAATAATAAATTGCTCCCATGCTTCTATAGTGAAAACAAATGAATAAATAAATGTTAAAGCCATGCTTGACCCATTCCACAAATATCTCCTCATTTTTCTATTTTCTCAAAATAGAAAATCCAACCATGCTTTTATATATATATATATATATATATATATATATATATATATATATATATATATATATATATAATAAGAGAAGAAAATAATTAATGAGCAATAATATTAGTTAATGTATAACTATATCAAATATAAATATACATCAAATTATTAAATCAACACTTAATTCAATAATCCGGTTATATCACATATAACCGACAAATATTATTTATCTGAATATCACATTATCAAATCAACACTTGATTCAATAATCCGGTTATATCGCATATACCTAACCGATAACATTAACCGCCAGATTAGAATACGGTATCACATACTCGTATTTAATCAGGCCTCCGCACATATCAGCATATGTGACCTACTTCATTTCGCTTGAACTATGAAACCTCTGTGTGGGACTCTAAAGACTCGTCAATACGCCAGCAGTAGGTAATGATCACATCAGTTATCCACAAGCCGTCAGCGGTACTAGCTGGATGTAACGGCTACCCAGGTATTGAGTGAATAAAAGATCAACAGGCAAGCTTGTCCAAACTCCAGTGAAGCCTATAAGTAACACTTACCGTACAGTCCGGTCTCTTCGTCTAATATGTCGCATATCGAGTCTGGGGGTGGATACGTTAAACCCCAGTAACTTAATAAGTCATGCCGATGTATGGCTCATAACGGTTCGAGAAACTACTGATAACCCTTACCAGTAAATCCCATCAGCCCTGGCCAAGGATTTTCTGTTATAGCCAATCGAGTATAGCGCAACATCAACTCCCTATACCGGGAAAGACGAAACCCCTCTTATCGCTTATTGCCTCCATGTGACTTGGGACTGTACCCAATATCCACCTGTTTGCACGACTCCTTTGAGCCGTGGTAGGGAGGAAATCAAAGCACAGTGGGAACCACACAAGAAACTATGACGATCTCGGGTCTACAGACTAACCTGTACCAGTTTCACCAAAGAACTACTATCTGACGATAAGTATGGTACCATCTAAGAGTTCTCGGCGAGTCCTGTTCGGTGTACCCATTCTCTAATGAGCACCTGTGTACAATCATTGATGTCAAACACCAATAGTTATGGGATCAACCATCGCCCCCATACAGGGTCAAGAAACGTACACACTAGTCTACTCTGGAATATCAATACCCTGTCTCGAAATTCCCTCGACTAGGAACTGTTAAAGGATGTGCTTTTGGACTATCGAGGTCCCAGTAGTATTATCCGCATCATAGTCCTGGTAGTCAAGCAAACATCCTAAGGGCTTTATAAACATGTATCAGAGAGACAGTATAATAATACAAGTGTACATGTTAAGATAAAGAGCAACCAGATAGCATACTATCATGTCGAGTAAGAAAGTCCTCTCTATATATATCCAAGCATCCACTATATCATACAATAATGGTCTCTAGGGCATGCATATTCCTAACACTAACTATTCGGTGAGAGTTTATACCTCGTTGATCTAGTCCTTCGGGTCTTCTTGTTTTCTTCCTAGCTCCTTGGTTCAAACTTGAATCTTCTTCTCCTCTTCTTGGCTCCTAAAAAACTTGAAAGGAACTCGATCGTCAATCTCCTCTTTGTCGAAGACAATCCACCCGAGAGCCTATGGTTCAAGCTTCAACCTCAAGTGTGAGGTAACTAAGATGTCTAGTTTGCTAAACTAGACAACTTAGAAGATGTAGAGAGATGAAAGGAATATTTTATCTCAAGTGCCTTAGGATTCACAACACATGTGAGGGTTAGGGCTTGAGGAAGAAGGAGGAGAGGAAAAAATGGAGAGAGAAAGAGCAAACACAAATGAGCTAAAGTCTTGTGTTGTGGCAAGTGAGGAATGTCTTAGTCATCCATAATAATCAAACATGCAATATTTTCAATAGAAAATAATGACCCATGCTTGAATAGTAAAGTCAAATGCAATAAACAAATCAACTAGCCATGCTTCACCCATACCACAAATATCTCCATTTTCCACCTCATTAATCTATTTCCATAAATAGATAAATCTAATAATGAGGTTTCTTCTTCTATAAGCATGTCTTGTGAAATTACAAGAATGCTATACATACCCGTATTCGTATTCCGAAAAATACGAATACAATGAGATAATAATATTCCAAAAATATAATACTAGAATCCGGCTTAAACCAAAGCACACTAGTATTATCTGTCCGTACAACATCCGTGTAGCCAGTACACGTATATGATCGGAACCCTACCGTAAAACCATACGGCCACTACATCGTTTCGCCTGAACCAGGAAAACCCTCTGTGTGGGACTCTAAAGACTCGACAGTATGCTGGTAGTGGATTTAACCACAAGTCCGTCAGCGGCACTAACTGTACATAACGGCTACCCAGGTATATGTCGGAAAAAGAAGGCCGACGAACGAATTCATCCGAACCTCTACTGAGCCTATCCGTGACAATCTCCATGCGGTCCGCTCTGTTCGTCTGAAAGTATCACATACCAGGTCTAGGGTGTGGAAAACGTCAGACCCCTAATAACCAGACAAGTCCTGTCGGTGTGGCTCAAGACCATCCGAGAATATACTGGTCAACTACCAGTAATTCTCAATCCGCCCTAGCCAGGGATTTATGGTGTTGACCAACCGATCACAGCGCGATATCGACTCTCTATACTGGGAGAGACGAATCCCCAACAGTCGCTCACTGCCTCCATGTGGCATGGGACTGTACCCAACTAAAAGCTGTTTGCACGACTCGGTAGAGCCGTGGTAAGGTAGTAATCAAAGCACAGTGGGAACTCACACCAGACAAATGACGACCTCAGGTCGACAGACTATCTGCACTCATGTCACCAGAGAACTGCTATCTGACGCTAAGTATAATACCATCTAGCCAGTCCTCGGCGAGTCCTGTCCGGTGTACTCACACCCAGTGAGAACATGTATACAATCTTAGGTGCACCTCACAAATGGCTGCGGGACCAATCCATCGCCCCTCATCAAGATCTAGATATGTATACACTAGTCTACTCTAGAGTATCGATGCCCAGTCTCGATACTCCTACGACTATGGACACTTTAAGGATGTGCCTATCGACTACCCAACTCCTACAAGTATAATTTCCATAACAACTTTGGTAGTCAGGCAAATATCCTACGAGCTTTATCAACATATATACAAGATATGAAATACAAAGTAAAAGACATCTCATGTTAAGATAAAGACAAACCAAATAGCGTACTATCATATCGAGCAAAATTGCCTTGTACATACATATCCCTAGCATCCTATACAATGAAGGCCTCTAGGGCATACATATCCAACACGCCATGAGATGGTAGTCCGTTGCTCTCTAGAACCCGGCTACTTGAGTACTCCGCCGCAGGGTAATTCTAGTGCATGTAATGAAAACCTGAATATACAATGATGACTGCGTCTGCAACGTGGACGCGTCCCAAAGAATAATACAAGATGCGATGATGGCAGTCCATATGTCGGACGCTCGTTATGCAATATGAATATACAATACATCATAGAGAATTACATCTAATACTACATACACCGGGCAATCCATCACGACAAATCCAACACAAACAAAACCACTAAGCAACATCCATCACAGAACATGAAAAATTGCGAGTATCAATTCTGTAACGCTGTCTAATTGATACATATAACAATCAGACGATGTTTTAACAAATGTTATGATACACGCAACCAACTTAAAGCCTATGACAATCGAATATCGTACACATATAGCTAACACTTCAATTTTCCAAAACACCAAAAATCAAGTGTGCTAAAAACCGACAAAAAATTCTATACTAAAAACCACTCCGAGAGTCTGAAATGGCCTCGGATCGAGCCGAAACTTCGCGGAGGACCGCGGCACGAAATTAACATCGACCCAAAGGCACCTAGAGGGGTACCCACCCTCTAGTCCACCCTAGGTGGCCCAAGGGTTAGGCAAACCCGAAACTGCCTTCTGAGGCAGTTTCGGGTCCCCGCCCCCCAAGGCCGCCATTTGGGTGGTCTCAGGGATGTGGGCCCTCCCTAGGTCCCCCAAGACATCCCCGGGGTCCCCGCGTACCTCCCCACGGCTTCTCGGTCCAAACCGAGAGCCCGCAGGGAGTCAAAATATTAAGTTTAGGATGGTTTTCTCACAGGTTTTAGAAACGGCTTTTGCGAAGCAAAACGGTGGGATTAGGAAGTCGTAAAAATCTAGTTTAGGGTGTTTGGGTGGCTCTGATACCATTGTTGGTTCCTAGTGCCCTAGCCGCTAACTCGCAGCAAATGTGGAATTCAAAAGCAAAAATTTTCTAGGCAATAGAAACCCTAAACCAAGAATCTAACCAAACACCTAAATTAGAACCATAATAAGATAGAAATCACAACCTTTGTAGCGTTTTCATTTGCTCCAATTGGGTTGGACTCTAGCATGCTCTCAAGAGCTCCGGGTCGCGTTTGCAAGTCAGTCCTCTTTCGCCAAAGATGATCTACCCGAGAGAACCGATTGATGCGTGTAATTTATTGCACATTTTTCTAACCCATTTATCATGCTATTGTCATATATTATGTTGTTCCGGATATCTTTTGTGAATTATTATAAATAACAGGCCTTGAATGCAAAAGGACGGAAAATTGTGCTAAAATGAGGATTACGTGCGTATAATGGAGACTTAAGGGAATTATTCAGAAAATCAAAAGAAAATTTGTAAATTCAGGAATATCATTGCAAATCAGCAAAGCTTGCAACAAATAGACATGAATCAATCATCACAACAACAAATCAGTTGGAGAAAGCAAATCAAATAAAAAACAACAACAAATCAACCTGTCTAATTATATGCCAAATTTAGGAATAATTCGGAGATCTGTGCAACTACAGAAATACAGCGAGATATTCAAGATTTTATGTACTCAAAAATCATCTAAATTGACGATAAAACTATAGAAAAAATCTGGAGCCACGAACCCAAAAAACGGCGGCGGATCAGCGACCAATCTAGCCAAACGGCGGCGGATCAACGGTCGATTTTGAGCCGTTCGATGAGATTTTTTATGGACACGATCGTCTTTCAACATAGATTAATATGAGATGTAGGGTTTTGTCTTTTGAAGATTCTGAAAGTACACAACAGTATCCAATAGAGCAATTAGATTAGATTATCGTAGTTGTTAGCAAGTAGATTCTCTTGTATGTTCTATTATTTGTTCTCCAATCTTCTTTAGCCTTATATAAGCACTTGTATAACCTTGGGATTTCATATCTTTCTTATATCTCTCATAGGCTTCTCATTAGGGTTTTCAAGGAGAAGAGATCGAGTCTATTGTAAGTACTCTTAATTATGAATAAGATTTATTTTTCTTTTATAAACATGAGTAACTAATTCTTTTCAAAGGTTTTGTTTGTATTTATTTTGTGGTTAGGTAATCTTCTATCTCTTCTTTTCTATACTTTTATTATGAATGTCTTATGATTTAATTAACCTCTTTATAATTTTTCATCTAATAAACTAATCTCGTAATGAAATTTGATGCATAGAATAAGATTAAAGAAGGATGATAATACCAATAATCTAATTAGATTAAGAAAAGTTTGACAAATTAGAAACTTAATTAGGGAAGGTAGAAAAATAATTTAATCACAAAATATTCAATCTAGGTAGTTAAAAAGGATCTAAATTAATCGATAAGATATTAATTGTAAACGCATGACCTACATAATCTTGTGGAAGATTAAAACTAGATTATTTCTAATTAACTAGAACTAGGGTTTTAATATGATCTAGATGTAAGTCCACGTTGCTCACCCCGGTGCTTACGGGGAGGCAAAGGAAAAATCTAGAGGAGGAAGAAGGAGGAGGAACCATAGGAGATTCTCATTTGAAGAAAGAGAATGAGAAGAGAATAATGAATCCATAAGCAAAATAATTACTAATCTTTATCATGATAAAGTTGATGGCTACATTGATATGACCATTATAATCACAAATCAAATCCAAAGCCAAAAAGCAAAAGAATACTCTAGATCTCACATGAAAGATCCTAGTCAACTATGGTCAAATTGTCAACAAGGTCAAGTAGGGTTAAATGGTCAAAGTAATTAGCCATAACATAATTATCATTAAAAAGATTAGTAAATAATGTCTCCGCCTCATAATGGTTTTGACTGAACCAACTGTCAAAACTCTAATGAGACACCTCCTTCTTCTTCGCTCCTCACAACTGTGCATACACACCCGCATCCGCATTCCGTAGAATGCGAATGCACAGAAGACAAAACTAATCCATCCATACAATACTAGGATCCGGCTTAAACCAAAGCCCACTAGCATTGTCTGCCCGAACATCATACGCGCACAAGTGCACGAAAGTGATCGTAGCCTTACCGTAAAACCATACGGCCTCTACACCTTTCGCTCAGTGCAGGAAAACTCTCTGTGTGGGACTCTAAAGACTCGACACTACGCTGGCAGTGGGTTTAACCACAGACCGCAAGCGGCACTAGCAGTACGTAACGGTCCCCAGGTAGATGTCGATAAGAAGGCCGATGAGATAAACCCATTCGAACTCCTACTGAGTCTGAATGTGACAATCTCCGTACAGTCCGGTCTGTTCGTCTGAGAGTATCGCATGTCGGGCCTAGGGGGCGGTAAACGTCAGACCCCTAATAGCGGTACAAGTCATGCTGGAGTGTAGCCCAGAACACCCTGAGAAACTACTGGAAACACTACCAGTAATTCTCGCTTGCCCTGGCCTGGGACGACTATGTGTAATGGCTCTCCTAGACACAGCGCGATATCAACCCCCAATACCGGGAGAGACGAATCCTGTCTAACCGCTACTGCCTCCAAGTGCTTCGGGACTGCACCCAACTACTACCTGTTTGCACGATTCCTTTGAGCCGTGGTAGGGTAGTAATCAAAGTACAGTGGGAACACACTCGAGGCGAAGTAGCAGTGTCAAGTCGATGGACTAAGCTGTACTCCTGTCACCTGGGAACTGTTATCTAACGATAGGTATAGTACCAACCAACAGTTCCCGACGAGTCATGTCCAGTGTACTCGTAACCTAACGAGCACCCGCATACTATCTCCAGTACGACGTACTGATGGCTGTGGAACAGACCATCTCCCCTGCTGGGATGAGAAGTGCATACGCTAGTCTACTCCGGAGTATCGATGCCCCGTCTCGATAATCCTACGACTAGGGACCTGTATAAGGATGTGCTTGTAGATTACCCAGCTCCCACTAGTGTAACTGCCATCACAACGCTGGTAATCAAGCAAAGATCCTAAAGGCTCCACTAATGTGTATAGGCGATATGCTAAAAGAAACACATGCACACATTAAACTAGAAACAAACCAAGTAGCATACTACCATTTTGAGCAAGATTGTCTATACAACTGTGAATATCCCAAGCTTCCATTAAGTAATATACAAACTAGTATGATACAGTAATGGCCTCTAGGGCATATACACTAACAATCTCCTACTTGCACTAGGGCCATGTACTGGCGTATCGAAGACCTATCATCTCGATCAGCCGCTCGAACTGAGTCTGGGGTATGGCCTTCGTGAGTGGATCTGCAGTGTTATTCTCCGAATCTACTGTCTTCACCTCGATCTCCCGGCGATCTACGATCTCCCTGATCAAGTGGTACCGCCTCAAAATGTGCCTGGACTTCTGATGGGACCTAGGTTCCTTCGCTAAAGCTATAGCGCCGTTGTTGTCACAATACAGCGGTATTGGATCAACAATGGTAGGAACCACCTGAAGCTCCGTGAGGAACTTCTTCATCCAAACAGCTTCCTTTGCGGCATCGCAAGCAGCTATGTACTCCGCTTCCATAGTTGAGTCAGCAACGGTTTCCTGCTTGGAGCTCTTCCAGCAAACCGCCCCTCCATTGAGGGTAAAGACATAACCCGACATGGACTTGGAGTCATCCTTGTCACTCTGGAAGCTGGAGTCAGCAAAGGCCTCGATCTGGAGGTCTTTTCCGCCATACACCAAGAACATCTCCTTAGTCCTTCTCAGGTACTTGAGAATGTTCTTTACTGCTATCCAGTGTTTCTCCCCTGGGTCCGACTAATACCGGCTTACAACGCTTAATGCGTATGCTACATCTGGTCTGGTACACAACATCGCATACATTATAGAGCCTACCGTAGATGCGTAGGGTATAGATGACATGCGAGCCCTTTCCAAATCAGTCTTGGGAGACATCTCTTTGGAGAAGGTGATTCCGTAACAAGCCGGTAGATTACCGCGCTTTGAATATTCCATACTGAATCGTTTCAGTATGGTGTCGATGTACCTGGACTGCGAAAGTCCCAATATCCTCTTAGATCTATCACGATAGATCATGATCCCCAGAATGTAGTTGGCATCGCCCAGGTCCTTCATGGAGAACCTCTGTGACAAGAATCCTTTGACTGACTGTAGCATAGGAATATCATTTCCTATTAGGAGAATGTCATCCACGTACAAGACGAGGAATACCACAGTTCTCCCTACAATCTTAATGTAAATGCATGGTTCATCTGGGTTTTTGATAAAGTCGAATTCTTTGACAGTATCATCAAAGCAGATGTTCCTGTAAGGTTTATCTAGCACCCTATGAAGAGTTTTGAAGCATCACATGCCTTAAAGTTTGAATTTTGATGGTGCTAAACAAGCATGCAAAGGAATCGATCCTAGAAAATTAGGGTTTCGAAACTTAAGACTTATAAAGTTAGGGTTTCGAGACTACAACCTTTGTAGCTCCCTATTGCTGGACTCCTTGGTGTCTTGGGTGTTGAATGGAGGTCCTCTTGAAGTCCTCTCGCGTCCACGACGATCCACCACGGAGTTCTCCGTCCAAGCTCGCAACTTCGTGAAACCGAAGAGAACACTCTAAACAAGTCGGCTAAACTTGTGTAGAGTGAAGTTGTGGTTTAGAATCTCACTTCAAAAACCTTTCTTTAAGTGTGTATTACTCACTAGAAAAAACTAGAGAGCAAAAGGAAGAAGGAGGATGAAGATGAAGGCTTTCTTTTAACAAGGGTTAATATCATAACCTTGAAAAGAAATGAAATATATCTATATATATTTTATTTCTTCTCATGACCAACCATGGTTAAGTGATGGAGACATAATTTAACTTGAGTTTTAAATGATAAAGAGAAGGATCACCCAAGGTTAGAGGTAGGTAAGCTTGGTTAGGTTAGAAGAAGAATGTAGAAGCTAGTAAAGATTATCCTTTTCTTTTCAATTTTGTTTCAAATACAAAATCAAATAAAAAACCATTACTTAATCCATGGTGTGAGTCTTATATTGCCACCATTTCCATGTGCTAACAACCATGATAGATGGGTGTATGTATGTATGCATGTATGCACATCCACATGTGCATGAAACTAGAATGAAAGAAAGAAACACATGCATGCATGCATACATCCATCATCTTCTAGAAAGGTTTCAAGTGAGAAAACTAATGGTTAGATGATAAATCAACACTTGATTTATCAATCCGGTCATATCTCATATGACCTCACCAAAAGCAGGCCACCCGATCAATATTCGGTATCATATACGCACATTTTAATCGGGTGCATGCGCATATCGCATACGCGCACCACAACGTTTCGCCTGGACTGGGTAACTCCTTTGTGGGACTCTAAGACTCGTCAATACGCCGGCAGAGGGTGATGATCATATCAGGTACCCCCAAGCCGCAAGCGGTCAGCTAAACGTAACGGCCACCCGGGTATTGAGCGATCAGAAGACAACAAGCGAACCTGCTACAACTCCCGTCGAGCCAACCGGCAACACTACCGTACAGTCCGGTCTCTTCATCAGATATGCCGCATATCGAGCCTAGGGATGGTAACGTCGACCCTAATAACTCAATAAGTCGTGCCGGTGAATGGTCTATAACAGATCGAGAAACTACTGATAACACTTATCAGCAATTCTCAGCAGCCCTGGCCAGGGACTTACTGATATAACCAGTCGGGCACAGTACAGCATCAACTCCCAATACCGGGAGAGACGAAACCCCTCCTATCGCTCATTGCCTTCGTGTGTCTCGGGACTGTACCCAACGGCCACCTGTTTGGACGACTCAGTAGAGCCGTGGTAGGGTGGTAATCAAAGTACAGTGGGAGAACACACAAGACTCCATGACGATCTCGGGTCTACAGACTAACCTGCACCAGTGTCACCTGAGAACTGCTATCCGACGATAGATATAATTCCATATAGGAGTTCTCGGTGAGTCCGTCCAGTGTACCCAGTCAGTACTGAGCACCCGTATATGATCTTGATGTCAAACATCGATGAATGTGGGAACATCCATCGCCCATCATATGGGTCTAGTATCATATACGCTAGTCTACTCTGGTATATCAATGCCCCGTCTCGATATACCTACGACTAGGGACTTTCCAGGATATGCTTATAGACTACAGATGTTCCACTAGTATGATCTCCATCATAATCAGAGCAGTCAAGCCAATATCCTCAGGGCTTTATCAGCATGTATGAGTGAATAATAAGCATGATCAAATCAACATGTCAGATAAAGAAGAACCAGATAGCATACTATCATGTCGAGCAAGAATGCATACTGAATATATATACATGTATAGATACATCCACTATCACATAATGGCCTCTAGGGCATACATATATCCAACAGTTCCAACTCCACGATGCCTGCTTCAGCCCATAAATGGACTTAAGCAACTTGCATACTTTACCGCTGCTCCCACTCTGAATGAATCCCTCCGGCTGATCCATATAGACGCACTCTTCCAAATTTCCATTTAGGAAAGCCGTCTTTACGTCCATCTGCCAGATCTCATAATCGTGGAAGGAAGCAATGGCAAGAAGGATCCGAATGGATTTGAGCATAGCCACTGTTGAAAAGGTCTCGTAATAGTCCAAACCAGGTCTTTGACGAAAACCCTTTGCAACAAGTCTAGCTTTATAGGTTTCAATCTGCCCATCTACACCAATCTTCTTTCTGAAGATCCATTTGCAGCCTACGGGTTTTACCCCTTCTGGAGCAAAGTTCAAAGTCCAAACTTTGTTGGTGTACATGGACTCCATCTCGGTCCGCATTGCATCCAGCCATTTTACTGAGTCACCGCTCTGAATGGCTTGCTGGAAGCTAGTAGGCTCATCATTTTCAATGACGCAATCCTCTCGATCCCCGTCTATAAGAAAACCGTAGTATCTCTCGGGCGGATAAGACTGCCTACTACTCCTGCGGAGTGGCGCTGGGATGTCTGGTTCTCCTGAAACTTCTGGTTGTTCCAAGCTTTCAGTAATAGCTTGTGGTTCTGGAATTTCTTCCAATTCTATTGCGCTCCCACTTATCTGACTTTCTAAAAATTCAGTTTCCAAGAAGTGGGCATTCTGAGAAACAAAAACCTTTTGTTCCTCTGCGGAATAGAAAAGATACCCCCTAGAGTTCTTGGGGTATCCCACAAACTTACACAGTACTGAGCGTATCTCGAGCTTGTCCGCATGCTGCTTCTTTACAAAAGCTGGACATCCCCATATCTTAAGATACTTAAGACAGGATTTCTTCTCACTCCACATCTGATATGGGGTGGTAGGCACAGTCTTGGTTGGAGCCTTATTCAAAAGATATGCAGCTGTTTCTAGTACATAACCCCAGAAAGATCGCGGTAACTCAGCCTTACTCATCATGGAACGAACCATATCCAATAGAGTTTGATTCCGTCTTTCCGATACACCGTTGTGTTGTGATGTGTATGGAGGAGTAAGCTGAGAGAGAATTCCATTCTCTTTTAAGTAGCCCAGAAACTCGGCACTCAAGTATTCACCACCTCGATCAGATATCAGTGTCTTGATAATTTTGCCTATTTTTTTTTCAACTTCATTCTTGTATTCCCGAAATTTCTCAAAGGCCTCGGATTTATGCTTCATCAGGAAGACATGTCCATACCTAGAGAAATCATCGGTAAAAGTAATGAAGTATGAATAACCACTTCGTGTATGTGTAGACATTGGACCACACACGTTACTGTGTATGAGTCCCAAGAGCTCGCTTGCTCTTACTCCGTGTCCAGTGAACGGAGTCTTTGTCATCTTTCCCCTGAGACAAGATTCACAAGTAGCATAAGACTGATACTCGAACGGATTCAAGTATCCCACTTTATATAATTTTGTTAACCGTGTTTCATTAATGTGACCCAGTCTACAATACCATAAGAAAGCCTGATTTTTTTCCGGAGACTTTCTTTTAAGTGTGTTCTGGACACTGAAAACCTGAGCTTGATTCAATACGTAAATCCCGTTTTCTAATGTACCTGACCCAATCAGAACTTGATTTAGGTGGATGTGGACCACATCGCTTACAAAAGTAAAATCATATCCTTCCTTAGAAAGTAAGAATACAGATATGATATTACAAGTCGTACTAGGTACATACAAATATTTACGCAGAATCAATATCTGTCCAGTTGTCAGTCCAAAATGATATTCCCCTACGGATTCAGCGTCCATGCTCATTCCATTGGCAACCCTGAGAGTTATATCACCTATCCTGATAATCCTACGGTTTCTCAGAGCCTGTAATGAATTACAGATGTGAGATCCTGATCCGATATCCAATACCCAGGAAGTAGGGTTAACTGACATACAGTTTTCTACTACAAACACACCCGAAGCCGAAGCCACAACATGCTTCGAATCCTGGCTGCTGGCTTTGCTAGCACTGCAATCCTTCTGCCAATGTTCATTCCCGTAACAATAGGAACGTCCCTCCTTTACTACATCCAGTCCCGAAACTTTTGCCCTTCCTTTTCCTTCTACTTCCCTGGTTTCCTTCAGGGTATAAGTAGAGGGCAGAGACTGTAGAATCAAGTCAGTACTTGACCCGTTCTTCAACGTGGTCTTCAGGTCCGTGAGCTCATCAAAATAGCTAGTCTCTGTAAGGATGTTGCCCCCTACAGATGACCCGATAGCCAACCTCGCTTGAAGCAATTCGTTCGAGGTCTCATATCTTGCAATACGAGATTGCTCTCCATATAAATCTTTGTTATGGGGGAAGATAGAAACTAAGTCCATCTTCTCGTGCTGCCTCTGGTATGCACCATCAACTGAGGCCAGCACGAGGCACTTGGCATTCGCACAGTCTTTTTTCGATGTCTTAGGGATATCAATATCCGTGACAGTGGAAACTGGTCCTGAGACGGCAGGGGTTTGATTAATTAAGAGGTGTCCCAGCTTGTCATGGGTAATGGACATCTGGACAGACCTTTGCCAGTCATAACAGTCAGATTCAGTCATTTTATTATCTAGATGTAACCTATGTGTGGTCACTGGGTCGCTGCAATTAAGAGAGAGAGAAGAAAACACTCAGCATGATGCTCTTGCAAGTTTAGATTGGTTTTTAGTTTATCTAAACAGGATGGCTCCTACTGTTTCTCGAATCCTTCCTCAAACCATAAAAGAAGAATTAGTCGGGATCAATCTCATCGTACAATACTTGCTTAACCGTTCAGCCAGGCCAGTGTTGGTACTTCGAGGGAGGTCTTACGAAGCTTTCGCGAAGTTCCTTAATTAAATAACCTCTTTTCCCTGTGGGCGTAGCCCCGCTAACACCTTTCTAGACACCTACTTGGTTTATAGCATTGATCGTTAAGTGAGAAAGTTCCGGAGGAGTAGCATATACTCACAGTAGGATCAGGATCCAAATATCATCGTGTGATAAAACTGAAGGAATCCTACCAGAATCATCACACTCCAAATAGTATGCAGCACTAGCAAGTTTCAGTTTCTTTAGAAACTCCCGATGTGGATTTTTGCCCCATGCTCTTATGACCTTGACGAAGGTCAACAAATCATAAGTCACATGTCAAGTTCTACCCATCATTGTCCAGGTTAATTTGAACCCACTCTTATATAACCTTGACAAAGGTCAACAAGGTAATACGACTGTCCCAAACCAACGCATCTATCTATACTACATATGAACACCCAACAGCTACCAATCACTATGCCTTGACGAAGGTCAACAAACATAGCTTGAATACTATTGAATATTCATATGAAATGACGGAGGGCTACGAATGGTTTTGGCGAAACCGTGAACGTAATGAACTTGATATAATCGAAGGAACCTTGATAGCTTTTAAAAGGAGTGGTTTAAGCTCCGCATTTTTAAAAGTTTTCTGTTTTGAAAAGAAACCGAGTGGTTTTGAAATTGTTCCAACGATTTAACTTTAGTTTATTTTCTTGTATTAATTTAATGCGTCCCATCATTTAATCATACCATTGCAGAAAACAACGAAAATATGACGTACGCTTATGCCATCCGCATTCGCCACAGGGCCCCGTCATCACCCGTTAAATTACTTAACTAACGACAGAGCGGGGGCTGGACTAGCGCGGATGCAAAACATAAGCAACGCCTACTAGATATCATATATAGATATATATATTCGTCAGATGCAATGATAGCCATTCCAGATCACAGATGAACACATTGGATATGCTAGGAATCCGCGTTTCGTTCGAGCCTGCAACGAAAGAAGGATTACACGGTCGCGATGAATAGCCAAACCCCACCCTAGACCCCTACGGGTGCGGTAAACTACCCGCCAAGTACCCAAAGTAAAGCAACCTCCCTCAACAATGTGAGTAGGCCACTCGGCACTTCAAAGTACCCGGTAGTTTGTGCACCCCACCTTGGGTCTATCCTAGGAGCAAAAACAGTAAAAGAAATAATATGGCGGCTACAACCTCATCCCGGATGTGCGGTCATAAAATAATATTACATCAATTTACATATTACATCAAATGAAAGATAAAGAAAACTCTCATCTCACAACCCCCGGCTATTCATCCGCGACAATCCAACAAGTTCATATACACAATCCAACAACATTACAGATCACAGATATGCACAACTCCCACTAATCGACGTATAGCGATTAGTTGACGTTCAGTGCATATATCACATTACAGATATAACCATTTAGCAAAAGTTTATAGAACTTCGATCAACAATACGGATTTGTAACTACCCCAAACACAACTTTGTTCTCTGGAAATTCTGGGCAGAAACAAAATACTTTAAAAATCTCAAAACAGAACACTGAAGAAACTGCAGCAAACCCGAGTCGCGGCCGAGTCAACTCGGCCGCGGATCCGCAGCGAAACGCGTGGTTTCGCCGCGGTTCCGCGATGAGTTGACCGAGTCGTGGGCTCGATTTTGCTGTATGTTTCTAAAAACCCTGCACTGATTTTTAAGATATGTGGAATTATTTTTAGAGCAGTTTTAAAAATCGGCAGAAAGTGTGGGTTTTTGACATGTTTCGCGATTTTTTTTTCGGATCGAAGTTTTAATCACTTTGCTAACATGCTAGTTGTTGTTTAGCTAGGCTCTGATACCACTGTAAGTCCACGTTGCCCATCCCGGTGCTTACGGGGAGGCGGAATAGCTAAAAAACAATTTTTTGACACAAGGCAACATGGACTAGAAAAAGAGGATCTTTGCTAAACAAAAACCTAGCAAACAATATGAGGTTCTATCTACTATGCTAAAGAGATTATACCTCACGAAACCGGTCCTTCGGGTCTTCTCTCCGCTGTCCTCCTTGTCCATGCAAGCTCCGAGGATCGATCCAGATCTTGGTCATCTCCGCGGCCTCCTGGAGTCGAAGACGATCCACCCGAGAGTTTGTGTTCCAAGCTCCACCTCAAGCCGAGATAACTAGGGCAACAAGGTTGCTATGATTGATGTCCTAGGTAGTGTAAAAGAAAAAGATGGATTTATTTGTCAATTTAGATCCTTATTTTCTCAACACATGAAAGCAAAGGAAAAATCTAGAGGAAGAAGAAGGAGGAGGAACCATGAGAGCTTCTCACTTGAAGAGAGAGAATGAGAAGAGAATAATGAATCCATAAGCAAAATAATTACTAATCTTTATCATGATAAACTTGATGGCTACATTGATATGACCATTATCATTACAAATCAAATCCAAAGCCAAAAAGCAAAAGAATACTCTAGATCTCACATGAAAGATCCTAGTCAACTATGGTCAAATTGTCAACAAGGTCAAGTATGGTCAAATGGTCAAAGCAATTAGCCATAACATAATTATCATTAAAAATATTAGTAAATAATGTCCCCGCCTCATAATGGTTTTGACCGAACCAACTGTCAAAACCCTAATGAGGCACCTCCTTCTTCTTCGCTCCTCACAACTGTGCATACACACCCATATCCACATTCCGTAGAATGAAAATGCACAGAAGACAAAACTAATCCATCCATACAATACTCGGATCCGGTTTAAACCAAAGCCCACTAGCATTGTCTGTCCGAACAGCATACGCGCACAAGTGCACGAAAGTGATCGTAGCCTTGCCGTAAAACCATACGGCCTCTACACCTTTCGCTCAGTGCAGGGAAACTCTTTGTGTGGGACTCTAAAGACTCGACACTACGCTGGCAGTGGGTTTAACTACAGACCGCAAGCGGTACCAGCTGTACGTAACGGTCCCCAGGTAGATGTCAATAAGAAGGCCGATGGGGTAAACCCATCCGAACTCTTATTGAGCCTGAATGTGACAATCTCCGTACAGTCCGGTCTGTTCGTCTGAGAGTATCGCATGTCGGGCCTAGGGGGCGGTAAACGTCAGACCCCTAATAACGGTACAAGTCGTGCCGGGGTGTAGCCCAGAACACCGTGAGAAACTACTGGAAACACTACCAGTAATTCTCGCTTGCCCTGGCCAGGGACGACTATGTGTAATGGCTCTCCTAGATACAGCGCGATATCAACCTCCAATACCGGGAGAGACGAATCATGTCTAATCGCTACTGCCTCCAAGTGCTTCGGGACTGCACCCAACTACTACCTGTTTGCATGACTCCTTTGAGCCGTGGTAGGGTAGTAATCAAAGTACAGTGGGAACACACTCGAGGCGAAGTAGCAGTGTCAAGTCGACGGACTAAGCTGTAATCCTGTCACCTAGGAACTGTTATCTGACGATAGGTATAGTACCAACCAACAGTTCCCGACGAGTCCTGTCCAGTGTACTCGTAACCTAACGAGCACCCGCATACTATCTCTAGTACGACGTACTGATGGCTGTGGGACAGATCATCTCCCCTGCTTGGATGAGAAGCGCATACACTAGTCTACTCCGGAGTATCGATGCTCCGTCTCGATAATCCTACGACTAGGGACCTGTATAGGGATGTGCTTGTAGATTACCCAGCTCCCACTAGTGTGACTGTCATCACAACGCTGGTAATCAAGCAAAGATCCTAAGGGCTCCACTAATGTGTATAGGCGATATGCTAAAAGAAACACATGCACACATTAAAGTAGAAACAAACCAAGTAGCATACTATCATTTTGAGCAAGATTGTCTATGCAACTGTGAATATCCCAAGCTTCCATTAAATAATATACAAACTAGTATGATACAGTAATGTCCTCTAGGGCATATACACTAACACTAGCTAATATTATAATTTTGATAGGCTATGTTTATATTTTAAATATAACATATGTTTAGTTATAATTAATGGAAATATATTAGAACTATATTAGAAAAAAAGATGAATTTTTTAAACCAACCATAAAAATAAAGGAAATAAAAACTCTAGATTTTTCTCTCTCTTGAAAACCAACTTTTATTTTATTTTACATTTAAATCTTTAGATTTTAAAAACAACTCAACTTTAACTTAATTTGAAAGTAGTTAACACACCTTTCTATGGGAACGATCTTCAAATGCAACTGCAATAAACTGCATACTTGCGGTTAAAATTGGAGGACTAATAAAATCCACATCACCGATCCAAGCTCCGGCTTCACCTAGTGAAGCAACCGTCGCTCCAATCTCGGTAGGAATGGAGTGTGGAAATATAGGAATTTTCTGCTATCTTTTTCCCTCATATCTAATATCAATAGAGCAAACAAAGAAAAAGGAGGAGGAGGTGAGAAAAAATGGTCATGATCAAGTGTTGAAGAACTTGAGAGAGTATGAATGAGAATTGAAGTAGAATGGCATCACAATTTTTACAACCATACAAATAAAATCTCATAACAATTTGTAATATAATAATGAAGCTCATTTCTCTTTACATGTCTTCAACCATGCTCAATGCCATCTCACCCTCCACCTCATTTCATGAATATTCATAAATGAATATTCATGAATAAGGTGTCAATCTTCTAGAATAAATTCCATATAAATATGGAATACGACCCGGTATACGTATCGAAATACATATACGCGTATCCGTATAAAAATATGAATAGCCAAAAGAGAAAATGAATAGTGAACAATAATACTAGAATATAATATATATATATATATATATATATATTAAATCAAAACTTGATTAATAATCCGGCTTAATCTTAAACCGCTAGTATTATCAACCGTCCAATTAAAATCTGTGTAGTATGTACACATATTTAATCGGACATATGTATGTACCAATATACGTCTTCTACATCATATTGCCTGAACCAGGAAAACCCTCTATGTGGAACTCTAAAGACTCGTCAATACGCCGACAACGGGTTTAACCATAAGCACGTCAGCGGCACTAACTGTACTTAACGGCTACCCATGTATTGAGTGAAAGAATGACCGATGAGCAAACACATCCGTATTCCTACTAAGCCTGTTTGTGACAATCTCCATACAGTCCGGTCTATTTGTCTAAGAGTATCGCATATCGGGTCTAGAGGGTGGATAAAGTCAGACCCCTAATAACGCGATATTTCGTGTCAGTGTGAAGCCCATCACCCACTGAGAAACTACTGATCCAAATCAGTAATTTTCTTCCACCTTGTCCAAAGATTTCTGGTGATAGCCACCTGTGCACAGCGCGACATCTGCCCCCAATACCGGGAGAGACGAATCCCTGACGATCCGGTCACTGCCTCCATGTGGCTCGAGACTTACCCAACTAAAACTTGTTTGCACGACTCCTTTGAACCGTCGTAAGATAGTAATCAAAATACAGTGGGAACTCACACGAGACAAATGACGATATCAGGTTGACAGACTAACATGTACTCATGTTACTTGAGAACTGCTATCTAATAATAGGTATAATACCATCTAGCATGTTCCCGGCAAGTCCGTACAGTGTAACTCATAATCTAATGAGCACATGTATACTATCTTAGGTGACTAACTGATACCAATGGCTTGTGAGACCGGCCACTGCCTCTCGTCGGGGTCTCGAAAAGTATACACCAGTCTATTCCGGAACATCGATACCTAGTCTCGATACTCTCTCGACTAGAGACATTTAAGGATATGCTTATAGACCACCAGCTCATACGTATATGATCGTCATCATAATCCTAGTAGTTAAGCAAGAATCTTATGGGCTCTATCAACATGTAATAGTGATCTGTAATATCACATAATACATGTACATGATGATAGAGACGAACCAGATAGCATACTATCATCTCGAGTATAGGTCCTTCCTGAATCATCATAATCGTCTGTCTGCGTTATAATAATTGCCTTAAGGGTACTATATCCAACAAAAATATAATATAAACATTTTTTAAGGTTCAATGAAGAGATTATAAATTAAAAATATAATATAATCGATCAAAATATAAATAAATACGAGATGGGATCAAGAATAAAATGAAAAATAAGTTTTTTTAGGGTTTGAAAGAGTGACGAATATGGAGATGTCTCAAAGTCCAAGCACACAAAAAAGTCGCCGCATTTTTTTCTTGGACTTTTCGTTCAAATTTCGTAGCTTTGTTTTATGTGCTTGGACTTGAAATTTGGACATTTGGAGTCCAATCCAAATCCGAATTCAATAAACTAATAACACAAAATTTTGAAATCCAAGTCCACAACCAACAACAGTAGACTTTAAAATCCAAATCCGAGTCCACAACGAATAATGCTAGATTTTATAATCCAAATCCGAGTCTAAAACCGATAACGCTAGATTTTAAAATCCAAATCCGAGTTCAAAACCAATAACACCATAAAATACAATCAAAATAAAAGTCTAAATTCAATCAAAGAATCCGAAACCAATAACCCTGAGAAAACCTACTTTTAGTGATTAGGGCTCCAATTAGCCACTCCAAAGCCAACTTGCCTCACAATTGTTGTATGTAATACAATATTTTCACCCAAAAGAAAACTTTTTGACCCGATTCGTATTATGATGTCCTCTGAATAGTTATTTGGGGATCCGCTGTTAAATTTCTTGCAAATTCAATTTCATCTCACCTTATTTTGCTTTATAGCAAGATTTTGAAATTAATTTTACTTGAATATTTTAAACTTCCTTATAATATAACTGGTAATAATGATTAGGAATATAATCTAAATTAATTACAGGTTCTTATGGCTGATTGCTGGATTGCCCATATATGTGTGATATCAGCATTCAACGTGCATCCCTGAATATTCTAATTATTCAATCATTCAACTATTTCATTTTACTATATAATCTTAGTTTCTTGAGAATATAAAGGAAAAAAGGAAATCCTTTAATCCTCGGCCTCATTTCTCCGAAGTTCTTATTTTCTCCTTGATAATTGTGGGTTCCATCTTGGTATCTTATCTTACACGAGGCACGTATCAAGTTCATGATTTTGTCGCATTTTGAGTGTACATCAGCAGTGACGAAACCGAAGTTTTTTGGAGAGAAAATCGCCAGTGCCTTTACGGAGGCGGAAATTTACTTTTAAGGACAGTGTTACCATGGTTCGGTCGGTAAAGTTTATTGTAAATTTATTCTAATTTTTCAATTACATGTACCACAGAGAAAATAAAAAGGAACCTTATACACAGACCACACTATAAATAAATACATTCTATTTGACTGTTGCTGCAGGCAGTAGCAGCTGGTGATGTTAACAAATTCCAACCAAACTCCCATTGGTGGGCAATACGATTTTGTGGGGGAGATCCGGGATCAAATCCGGGGTCTCCTGTCTAGTGCTTCGTGAGGAACATGCGGGGCCGGCAGGGTTTGGTTGCGTCAAAAAAAAAAAGATTGGCTTTCCAACATCACATATTCAGCAATAATTTCTTCCATTACTGCTTGTATTTCTAGAAATGGGTCTCAATCTTTAATACAAAGGGATAAGATAAGAAAAGCAGAAATCAATGGATAAAGAAAAAATGGAGATGAGAGCAACATATGATTGTGTGGTTACTTGGACCAATAGTTTGTTGCATGCCACACAAGTTGATGGAGCAGAATTCTGAGGCTCCAAATTGGTCTGAATTGTATGAGGATTATAATTATGTATGGGGGTTGATCAATTTTTGTGGTGCCCAGGAAAATTTGGTGACAGAAAGGTGCACATATCATTGTCATGGGGGCTTAATTGATGTGACATGTTCAATTAAATTTGGTAAAAAATATATATAAAAAAAGCTAGTTTAATTTCATTACATGATTGCCTGTGGGTCATAGGAGTATGTTTTGGCCAAAGCATGGGAACCATATGAATCCATCATATGGTGCCAATTGAGATGAGCATTTTCCTTTTTGATTTTGGGGGTGGCCCAAAGGAATCTGATCCTCTAGCACTACTTCTTCACCAAGTAGTTGGAAATAAAAGTTCTTTGCCTGTCTCCATATCAGCGTGTCTCATCAAGACGTAGGTTTTCCCTCTATCGAATACATGATATACCTAATAGGTAATTCTCATCATGACCTAAACCTTGGAAAGCTAGAGGATGAAAACATTATCCGGTTTTGAAATTAAACTAGCAGAGTATGGTCATATTTCCAGTTCGGTTCAACCCAACATACTGCCGGGGTCTTGCAGAGTGAGTCTCCTGTGAGTCTTTACATCCTTCGAGAAGACACTCTGTCTATCTGACGGATTATGTAAATTTAATTTCTTCGGATCAAATATTTTTCTATCCATCCATAAGCCGGTCTCTTTTATAAATATATATATATGCTCAACGTAAGGCAACTATTTAGTGGGTTGAGGGACACGTGGCAATCAGGGAAGCCTCAGCGGCACTCGCTCCTGTATATATATCGCCGTCACTGATCCGCGACAGAAACCACCTTCATCATAAACTTCCATTTTCGCCAAAGAAACGGGAGAAGAAAAAACGGAACCCTAAATCTTTTCTTCTTCTAATGTGAGAAGAAGAAGCGAAATCACCGAACCCCAATCCCTCACTACTATCAATCATCATCCGCGGCGGCGGGCGCGACAGAATCGATAGAGACGATGGCTAGGGCTTCGAGAGATTCGCTGATCAAAGCTGCCACCTTTATCTCGAGGTCGAGATCGAGCGATTTGAAGAGGAGATTCTACTCGAATGAGGCGGCGGCTGTGGCCAAGGACTACGAGGAGTATCGGAGATCGCTTTATGGCGAGATCACGCACAAGGCCGTGCTTGTCGATGCTGTGGGGACTCTAGTTGTGCCATCTCAGCCAATGGCGCAGGTTTGTGTGCTTAATTCTCTGTATTTGTTGATGGTGCGTTGATTTAGAGGATAAAGTTTTGATTTTTTTCTTTCTTTTTGCAGATTTATAGGGAAATTGGGGAGAAATATGGGGTGAAGTATACGGAGAAGGAGATTTTGGATCGGTATCGGTGGGCTTATGAGCAGCCTTGGGGGAGATCAAGACTCAGGTCTGTGTGTTGAATAACTTATCATTTTTTATTTTTTAGGGATGATTGAGTATTAATATAGGCAATAATTGCATTTTGTCGCGAATCTTGTTGAAGTTAATTTCTGATCTTAGGACTAGTCCATACTTAATATTTTGTCGGAATTAGCCATTTAATCAGTTCAAATTCAGGAAATTTAGTTTCATGTAGTAAAATCGGAAGTCACTGGTTTTCTAATAGTGGGGAATTATAAACATTTGTGAAATGGGTATATTTTTAATTTTTTGTCAAGTGATAAGCTTGCGAGCGTAGAGCCGTAAACCTGGTAACTTCCATATCCTTTATTGCATCTTGCGAATGACAAGAATTGAATCTGAGCTTTCTCACAACCTGTTCCATTTTACTTGTCATTTTAGAAAAATGCACATCGACTAAGGAAATTATTATCACTTTCTAATATCATCAATTAATCTACTGCCACATCACCACTAAAAAAAGCATATCATTTCTGCCGTCAACTATCAAGCATTATCACTTTTTTAATATCAGCAATTAATTTTCTAGGCTATTTTTGGTATTGTATATCATTAATGATTTTCTCGTTATTCCAAAAACGTCACGTAAAATGAGACATTTTTTTCTCTCCAAAATGACAAGTAAAATGGGACGGAGGGAGTAACACTCACTGAGCGTGCAATTTCATAATTGGAAGAAATCATGGCATTGTGAAGCCGTAAGTCCTTTGGCTGCTTTTCTTTTCTTTCCTTTTCTTTTTTATTCAAACAGTAAGAAGTATCATCAGGCCCTTTAGATTATGAGAAGAAGTTTGCTGTTCCAAATTTCAATTAAGGCATAGTTCATAAAGATCTCCACATAAATTACATTATTGTTCTCATGGTTCTAGAAATCTCAGCCATTGATTATATTTTTTTGTTTTTTTTGGGGGTAATCTTTGTGATGGTCTGCAGATTGCATTACTAAATTTAATATTCACGAATGAGGGGGCGATTATATATTTATTTATATAAGGGCACAGGCAGGCTTTAGGCTTTCGGCATAAGCGTGTTCCGTCCAATAAGACACAAGCCTTATGGAAGTTTGTACCAACTTATGTCTCATACCCATGCACCTCACATAGTTTTTCTAATGTGGAACTATGTTATCCACATATGTCAACATGCATGACTTTTAAATCTGGTTTTAAATTTAGCATGAATAAGGCTGCATGGTGAGGGATGAGTATGCTAGAACTGTCATATACTAGTTGTTTGTCACTACGAAAACTGCCATTCCACACTTCTTTGAACACTACACTCTTGTTCACCGATGTTTACATAAAAAAGTACACAGATTTGTCTTGTTAGTTAGTTCCGTGTATGTGGTGAATTTTATAACTCGCCATTGTTTAATTGTTTTAACTGCTTATGTGAACAAGTAAACATGAAAGCGGAGGTTGCTAGACTCTTTTTTGTTGAACATGAACAATAAAGTTGTTTGATTCACTAATTCCATATCCATGGATTTATATTTATATTTACAAGCAAACAAATGGCAGTGTCCTTGTAGCCTTCCCTTTTGAAACCATTTGCTGGCTATAGGATGCCTACTATATGTTGTTAACACCATCTTTGGTATTATATGAAAATAATGGACCCTTCTGGAAGTTGCGATCTATTTAAGATATTTTGTGGGCATGGTCAAGTTTGGATTCTTATGCAGGGGACACAAAATATTTAGATAATGCATAGTAATATAAGGAATGCATATAATTTTGAGCTATAACGGAAGAATATAGAGTTAGATTATAATATTATAGAATCGTTTTTAATTCTTCAGATGTCTGCGTAAACTTTTTCCCCCTTATTGGGTATGCATGTTGAGCACCACTAAATTTACGCTGTCCCTGAGATCCATGGTTAATCTTGTATTTAGCAAAAACGCTGGATCATGAATTCAGCTTTCTAATTTTTTGAAATCTAGTGTCCACAAGATGCGATTATATTCTTTCTTTTTATTTTTTTCCTTTTTCAAACTAATGATTTGCGTTCTCTTAGCATTTTCTCCTATAGGAACCAGCTGGGAAAATTTACGATATACATGGTGGATTTCTTAGGAATTGTGATATGGCTAGCTTCTTATTAACAGTTCATTAGAATGTGTACCATTCATTAAACAGTATCTTGAAGTCCAGTGATATAATACACTGACCTATTTTCCTTTCCAACCAGATAAATATTCTATAGAAATCCCCGCTTATTGAATTCATATTTCACACACCATCTAAATTGGGAAATTGGGTAGTTTTTACTCTGATTCTCATACTGAATGTAGATAAGAGAATATGCGAGCTTAGATTTATGTTATTTATGTTATAGACTTGTAGTAACAGTTACAATCTTTCTCTATTGTGAATCAAGGTCAGATACTGCACCATTTAGTAATGATCAGGTGCCTTGGGATTTATGCTCTGATTTTCATCTAGCAATTTCACACCGCATGCAGTTCCTGAAATTGAAATTCTAATCACATATTTGAACCTATTATTACATTAAGTTTCTCCTATGTGACATCCTTGATCCGGTATATATGATGTTGATTGCAGGTATGTGGATGATGGGAGACCATTTTGGCAATTCATAGTCAGTTCTTCTACAGGTTGTTCAGACTTGAAGTATTTTGAAGTGTTATATCAGTATTATACAACCGACAAGGTATACACAACCTTATCTCTTGGAAGATTGTGGTCTGTGATGTATATGCTTTTCTCCAAGTGAAAGCTGATAGTTTTGCTTTGCTTGTTAGGCATGGCATCTTTGTGATCCTGAGGCTGAGAACGTTTTTAAAGCTCTGAGAAAATCTGGAGTGAAATCGGCTGTTGTCTCAAATTTTGACACTAGATTGCGGCCTCTTTTGCAGGCTCTCAAGTGTGATAACTGGTTTGATGCAATTGCGGTGTCAGCCGAGGTATTAGTTAGATCCTATCCTTCTGTTCTGTCACTCTTTTGCATCTCCACCGAACACTTTCATAGTTCATTTCCCTCGCTTTCTTTGGAACAAAAAATCAACTGAAACTTCCTGAATTGACTGTGCATATGGTATGCTCATTTATTGAAAGCAAACGTCAGCACCACCAATTACTATCACAAAAGCCAAGTCTTTTTGTGGTGTTCGCTGCAGAATCCTTTCCTTCATCAAACTTGTCAACGGTCATTTCTGTGAATTTTCAACTGTCATGCTGTTGTTTTTTTAACTGCTTCAACTTCATGTTTTTTCATTAAACTAACCTACCGATACCATAAGTTGATCCAGTTACAATCCAAGCACAATTCCAAGTATGCACCCGTCATTTATATTTCATATAGCAGTATAGCACCAGTCACCACTAGGCTGGTTTATAGCATGTGGCGACCTAATTTCAGGTCATGTTTCCTCTAATAAAGTTATATCAAGGTCAATTCTGGGAGTGTAATGTGCTAATCTCCAGTAATTGAATGCGATATACTTGAACGGTGATAAATGTAATTAACCCTTCAACATTTACACATTAATTGCAATATTTAAAATTGACGAACTACGAGAATCAGTTTACCGCTTTTTCATGAAGTTGTTTTCACTTTCGAAGCTATATGAATGGTGTTGAGACATAAAACAGGTAGCAGCAGAAAAGCCGAACCCAACCATATTTCTGAAGGCATGTGAATTGCTGGGGGTGAATCCTGAGGATGCGGTTCACGTAGGCGATGATCGCAGGAACGATATTTGGGGTGCCAGAGATGCTGGCTGTGATGCCTGGTTATGGGGCAGTGACGTCCACTCTTTTAAGGAGGTGATGTATCGTTGTTTTGGGTATTAGGGGAAGAAATAGAATATGTATAATTCATAGAATCCTGGCTCTGATTCCTTGAGTTTGATTGATGCAGGTTGCTGAGAGAATTGGGGTTCAGGTGTGATGATGTAGCCAGAGTTTAAATCTTTAGTTTCTAAGTTCAGAATGTATATAGTTGAACTTTTATGTAGAAATAAGAAGGCCAAGGGGGTCTCAAGCAGGAAGTGAGACTTTTATCTTTAGCTGTATTTTGCTACGAGGTTTTAATCCATGTAAGAGTAGCATCTTGTTTGCATCTTTCGTTTATTGAATAAGAAAATTACTACTTGCAAAAGTTTACATGCTCATTCTGTGGTGCCATCACCTACGGCCGCATCGCCGTGATTGCTCTTGTTGCGATTGCGGCTGCTTGCAATCGTTCTTGTTGGAAGTGCGGCCGTGGTTGCGATTGCGGCCGCTTGCAACCGCTCTTGTTGGAAGTGTGACCGTTGCCTGCCGCTGCTAATATTTCCTGCCGCTGATATTACCCCCGCCAGTGCCATCTTTTGCCCCCAATTGTCTTTTCTTTCTCATACCAACAATAGTTCACTAGGTTTGTTTGCAGGACATTTATTCTTACAATTTCCTATTTATGGAAATACTTTCAGAATATAAATCACAGAAAATTATATTGCCCGGTATACCAAATTATACCAAGCATAGCAAAGCAGCTTAATCGCAATTCTTAGATGCATGTGAATCACATTTTTCAAAATATGATGCTTTATTACATATCTATATATTTATTTTTCGAGCAGGGTGTTTTGTGTTTACCCTACTTTTTCCAGTCCAAAAACAACAACAATAATGGAAAATGATACTTGAAATCCAAAATTTAATACTTGACAAACAAACAAACTTAAAAATGAATATTTATTTCTGCTCTTGTATTGCAAACTCTTTGGATGTAGATCATGCCAATAATTGAAGGTCTTTCCATTTTTACAAAAGAAGCAAAAATATAAGAAAATTCTTATCATCTATTCATAATTTCCAGTTATCCACGTCATCTTTTTTTTAAAAATATTTTAATTGACACTATTAAATTCAAATTTAAATTCAAGCTCTATTATTTTAACCCTATATAATACTAGTTTTATTCACTACATGTTAGTTGAATAAAAAATATTACAAAAAAATATTTTCATTTCTAACCATTCAAAACGTTAAAGAATATTTTTCTTAGATATGCTCAACGAAAATATATGGTCATCTCTGATCCCTATCTCTCTCTGCTTGTATAATGCCAAAGGGTATAAAAAGCACGTGAAAAAACAACCTTTTAATTTTCGGTTATATAAGCAATGCTGAAATGTGGAAATCATCCTCACTTTTGTCCGAAAATCAGGAAAGCCTCCTAGACCTGAAAAATTTGCACTTTACCCCAAAAATGCTAACGGTGTTTGTTTTTCCATCCATTAGACTCTTTTATGCCAAAAATACCCCTCTAATAAATTTAATTGAGTAACCTAGTACTCTCTTTGTTTTTTCATACTTTTCAAATCCGCTCATTTGAATCCATGTTCATTCTTTTGGAGGATTGGAAAGAACGCAAGGGTGATTTTTTGAATTAAAGTTTTGACCAAGAAATGATTAAAAAATGCTTGGGGAAAGAACAAAAAACTATAAAGAAGAAAGAGGGAAAATTTTTGGAGAAGAAAGGATTAAAGGGTATTTTGGGAAATATACATCACAAAAATTAACGGTATTAAATTTACCGAGTAAAGTGCATGCTTTTCATGTTTAGGGGGATTTTGCTGCTTTTTGGGTAAAAATGAGGGAGGTTTCTCGCATTTTAGCCACTGTCAAAGTTTATGGCACGCGCATAATTATATTATAAAATATAAAAAATGAATCGATTTGTTTGTTTCTTAGTTAAATCACTTTAATTTTTTGTTTGATAAATATCTTAAATACTTTTAGTTAATATTTTTTTTAAAAAATAGTTTAAATGACCAGCTTGTTAAATTTTAAGAAAATAAAAGGTTCCGAATAAAACCCTTTAAAATCTATATTATTTTAAGTAAATTTTAAAAAATCTTCCAAAATTTCTGTCCATGATGTCAAAGTATTCAAACATGCATTATGCGTGCTAAATACTAATAAATATAATGATAAACCACTTATCACATATTGAGTATATACCATCTTTTCCGGTCGAGAGCAAGTCTATAACTTCAAGATTATAATTTTTGATATTTCAATGTTTTGGGATAATTTTTATAAAAGGGAATGAGCTTTAAAAGTATGTAAAAATAAGATGTAATAATTTTATTTTTTTGGGTGTTCTATATAGTTGCATAAATCCTTCAGTTTTATTGTCTGTATTTGATAATAATTTATGCAAAAGAAAATATTTGGCATTTCATTAACATAAGTGTACATGAGCAAATTAATTCTAGGTGGAAAAAATTAACTTAAATTTTTTATTTTGTTTAGAGTATAGATATACATATAATAACCAATATCGGTCCACAGGTGCGAATACATGTACGCATAGTACTAATGATCCATGCTAGATGTAGTTTTTTTTTCTGTACCGAAAACCTCATAGTCTCCAAGTTACTATACAAGAAGGGATCCGGATCCTATGCTCTTAGAGCAGCGTTCTTGAGAATCGGAATCCGGTTAGAAAGGGATGCAACGGTTAAGAATCAAGCAGAACAAGAAGGGTAAAGAGTATGAACTAGCTTAGTCTAGTCCTGTATGTGTGGTACAGAGGGTAAATCCTTAATTTGATTTGTTGTGAATTGGATGATGGACATCGAAAGGCAGAGTTGAGCTCTTGTCATAAACAAAAAGGGCTCGTCACAGCCTGCTAAGAGCCTGTTTGGATGATCGGAAATACCAAAAGTACAGAAAATAGTTATGAAGTAGCTTCCAAAATGTTGTCAAGGAAGTAAATATAAAACTTACTTCTAAATTCTAATATTTGTTTGCAATACTTTTTTAAGAAGGGAGCAAATAATGAAGTAAATTCTTATGTTTTTTTTATTAAGAAAACTAATTTTTAATAATAAAAATTTATTACATTTTAGATGTATTAAAGAGAAGCAATAAATAATTACCCCTTGAGTTCCCTTTTAATTGTCCAATTTTGGTTCTTTTTTGTTTCATTATAAGTGTACATTTACAATATCCATGCTGCTTTTGTGTTATCAATACAAAATTAAATTTTGATCCCTATACTAACCATCATTAATATCGATACATAGGAAAAAAAAGATGAGATAGATATAAATAGACACCTAACGAGGTTTACTTTAAACGGCGTTAATATAGTAATTTGACATCAAGCATATCATAAGTTTAAATACAAATCTCTTATGCTGATAGAAAAGTTAACATTGATATTAAAAATGAACATTTATAATGGAACAAAAATCTCTTTAAAACTGGACAATTAAAAAGAAACGGAGGGAGGAGTAGTTTTTCAAAAGCTTTCTTAAAGTGCGTGCAGCACCAAAATCGGACACTTGAAATGAAATGAAGGGAGTAATACTTTTTCTTATTTCTTGTGCTCCATGACTTCCTCCGATCCAAAACGGGGGAAGAAAAATTTTGGAAGTAAGCATGCCATGTAGGATCCGTTTTATAAATCGGAAGCAACTTCCAAATTCTTATTCTATTAAACAAATAATTGAAATACTGAAAGTAGGTTTAGTTTCGATAGTTCCATTTAATTCTAACATTAAATTCATAACTTAATACTTAGCAGACAAAAAAACTAATACAGCAAAGAAAAAAAGGCACAACAGCCAGGCGGCAGTACAGCCAGAGAGCAGCCATGGCGAAAAATCTCGTCTTTTTCCTCTCGGCCACCGCCGCCGCCCTACTAGCTATCATCTTCACATGTAAGAGCTTTCAAAACCCTAAATTTTTTCTTTCACTGGGAATCACAAAGGGGCAAAGTAATAAAAAGACGAACTTTTTTCATTTGAAATTGCAGGGAGCCCATTGAAGTTGAGCGCAAGGGTTTCTGCAGACCTCGTGGTGATGAACGCCACCATATACACCAGCGACCCCTCTCTTCAATTTGCCGAGGCCATGGCCGTTCGCAATGGGCGAATCCTTCGACTTGGCGATTACTCATCAATCAAGGTTCTGTTTTGATTTTCTTAAAAAAAATTATTAAACTTTTTTGTAGGTTTATATAGACATTCAGTCACAAGCTTCATCCAGCAAAAAAAAGAGAGGAAATTTAACAGCACTATTTATTTAATAATCTGATTGCATTCTTGAATTCATCATCGACATCGTTTTTGCAATCTGCAAATTTCAACATATTGTCGATGTGATTCTGTATTCCACATTAGTGGTTGTAGGGGCATGAAGGAACAGATGGATTAATTGCATTGGCATCTGAACCAGTCTGAAGCTGGTTTGGAGAAGCCTTGCCGGTTCCGTTTCCCGTGACGGGATCGAACAATGTAGGGTTTTGCGGCTGCAGTTGGACGTCGCCAGAGTGATGCCCCTGCTGCTGCTCAACTAGATCAAACAATGCGGGTGGTTGTGGCTGTAGTTGAACACCACCAAACTGTTGCTGCAGCAGCTGCATCTGCTTGTGATGCTTGTGAAACATAATCTGCTGCTGGACAGCCTCAAGCTCAGTCTCCGCAGCCTCGATCTGCGCCGCGAGATCAAGGATGATCCCTAGGCAGCCGTGCACGGGATCCACACGCCACATCCGAGCTTCTTGTATCATCGTCTCGACTAAAGAGCCATGGTGCTCGGGGCCCACACCATTCAGCATCTTTGTCAGATTGCTAACCCCGAAGTGCCGATGGACATCAACGAAGTCCTGGGTCCGCTCCGGTGGGAAATGCGGGGCCAGGGCACAGTCCATGGAGCACTTACGCTTTTGCTGCTTGCAGGCTGCGCATGCCATCCATGACCTTGAATTACTCATTCAGTTTCTATTAGAATTGATAGTATAGGAAATGGGGAAAGAAGAGAATTACAAGGGACTATAGGTAATGAAGGAGAAATGAGATGAAAATGAAACGGTTGGGTTCATGATTTATAATTATCAGGTGTGGATGTAAAAAGGTGCCTTTTGGGTGAATATCCATTGAATCGTCATTTAGCTAAAAAATATCCATTGAATTTGGATAGAAATTATGGAATGCAATAATACGCTTGTGTACATTTTTGATATAGAAGATGAACTATGAAACACCATGATATGAATTTGGTGATTTTATATGAATTTAAAAATATGATACATCTTAGGATAAGGTACTGGGTTGTGTCAATGTGAACGACGATTCAAAGAAAATTATGATATTACATGATAGTTGACACAGACAATGTAAAATAAGTATACATGTTTTTATGAAGCAATAACACCGAAATGGTAAAATAGCACACATTGTTTTATTTTTATTTTTATAATAAATGCATCTAAAATCAAATTAATTTGTGATCCTTATCAATTTCACTTTGTTACCACAACTCTTTAGAAACTTCAGAATACACCATAAGAAGTATGCACACATATCCAAATATAGCAATAGCTAAATTTCCAACTTCTTTGTGGCAAGGGTATAGATGACTATTGGAAATTTGGAGTTTTCATTTGTCATAGTTGAAATGATGGTCGGACGAGTGACTTACAAGCAAGCTACAATACATGTTGTTCTTTATTTGTTTGGGTTTATGTTTTTTCTTTTTTTGTATAGTTATTTATAGGTTTAGGTTGTTATCGTTGTAGTAATAAGTATATGTTGACAAGTAAGTTTTGAAAATGGCTTAGATGGTAACAATTGGGGAATATGGTCTCCTCTACTTTTTAACAGTTGGGGAATATTGAGAAATAATGATATTATAAAAAGCTACTTTTTAAAATGTATAATTAAAATTAAAGCAGGACATAAGAATCTAATGAATGAAGACAATGATTATATGAAGTTTGTCTAGCATACTGCAGCTTACACAAGTAATGCTAACTTCAGGAAAATGTCAAAATCATAATTCAAAACAGAGAAAATGTTCATCCAATTTAAGCATGAAATTGTCACAAAAATCACTATTCAAAAGAGAGGGAAAATGTGCATTCAATTTATTTAGGAAAGCTAATCAAGCTATACATGGCAGAATATAGAACATGGAACCCTTGTATATGCTAGACGCACGTGTTGATATAACTGAAATTAAATAGTTGATATATATCATGCCATTGAGCCTGGTAAAATAAAGTTGAGTATGGCAGCAGGTTGCTAACAAATCATTTAGTCTTTTTATTTATTTTGGAGCCCCCCTCCCCAAATTCGTATTTCTACAGAAGATACCAAAACCTTCATTTTTCTAAAGAAGATCGTCTTCATCAACTAAAAACATCATCAGTTTGTCTACAGTGTTTGTTAGTTAAGTTTTTTATCCTTTCTTTTTCTTTTTGGGAAATAATAGGCCATATGCAAGCGGTAGTTGAACCTCATTCCTCTTGCTAAACTGCAAAGGGGCTTTACTACCAGGCTATATAGCAACACTTGCATGGTTTAGTCAAGTAAACTAGGGTAATATTAAAAGTTTAAGTGAATAATACTTCATCTTACCCTTCACCATTTTCTTCTTGATTTCTCATCCTCACCATCTTTCTTTGCCACCAAATGGAAACATCCAAAAGAGGGGGGAAATGCCTATCTTGATGCTATCTTGCACCCTTCTCCCTATCATTCTCCTCATCTCCTACCTCAAACCAAGCCCAAAACTATACAATGGTTCCAACCTGACCATCACCATCCTCGTTGTTCTGCTGCCATCCTTTCCCTTACCTCCACCTCCGTCCATAACCCACCTCATTGTCCTCTTTGGCAGTGCAAGAACCCCTGACAACATAACTTGGTGTGACACCATCAATGATGAAAATATTGAATTGCAACCAGATGATGGCATCTTTCTTATGATTCACTTCAGTTTGTATGATCTAAATACTCCCTTGGTTATGGATGTTTATGTTGCTTATGAGGAATTGCATGGTTTCACCCTTTATGCAATATTTAGTAGTGTGGGTGCTTCATCATATAACACAATGGTTATATTAAGAGCTCCGGCGCTACGCAGTATCCTGCTTTGGAAGGCCATGATTACATCCTTATAACTTCTTTTAAGTATTTTCCTAATGCCTGTACATATTCCTTCATAACCCAGGTGGATATTATAATCCTTCGAAAGAATCATTTAACCTTTTAGTATTGCTTTTACACTGAGAATTGAGGATATTTGGACTGTATGATGTAATCAACTGTCTGGGAACTGTAACATTCATTATCAATAAAATCTACTTTAAGTTCTTCAATGCATTTTTCTTCACAAATGCAGGATTTAATAGGAAATAGAACTCAAAAGTTAAATCTCCAAGGGAAGGTCGTGTTGCCCGGGTTCATCGATTCACATGTGCACTTACTATTTGGTGGCTTGCAGGTAGTGCTGGTTTTGTGCATGTTAAATTTGACCTTATTATGTTTTCATCTTATTAAGTTATTTTGCCCAGTACAAGTGTTTGGCTACATAGAACGTATGTGCTGGTTTTGTATATGTATGATGCTCAAATTTATTATATATTTTCAATCTATATGAAGCGCTTGCATTCATTCAATGTCGGGAACAAATTTCAGACTATTTTTCTCCAATCTGACAAGTGAAATTCGCAATTATTTCACTGCAGCGCACGTCTCACATGACATGAGTTGAATGAACAGTGAAGTTCAGAATAAAGTATTGTTATATACAAGTATATAAACTCTGCATTCCTCACTGAAGGGTCTTGCAATATATCATGAACTGCAAATTGTGTTTAGTGAACCTCAGAGTTCTAAGAGGGATCCGACTTGATCAAGAGTGGAAGATTCACAAAGGGATAAATAAACTATAGGATTGGTTACTCATTATGGTATATGTCATTATGTTATAATTTCAGATATGGCATGAACCAGACCACAAAAAAAAATGTCAGAGAAAACATGAAATTAATCCTGTCCCATCATCCAACATTTCAATTTTGAAATTGAGGGGGAATGAGTTTAAAGTGGAAATGAAAATGAGAAAATCATTGGCTTAAGCCAGTATTACTGCCTTTCTACCAGGTTCCGTATAAGACAATTAGAATGGCTTGAACCTCCCATGTAAATTGATATGCTGTGCATTTATCAATTTTCTATAGTGTATGGTGTTTTCTAGCAACCCTGGTAAGGAGAATGTTTGTTCAATACTGCAATATATCCTTGCAGAAGAAACCTTAGCCATTAAGTTGCAGAAATTTATAAACAGATGTATGATTTATGTCTGAATAGACATGCCACAAGGTTCAAAATTATAAACAGAGATCATCATCATCATCATCATCATCATCTAAGCCTTTCCCATCCACATGAGGTCGGCTATAAACAGAGATGCACACCATAAACATTTTGACTGAAAGAATGATAAAATAAAAATATATAAAAATCATTGAGGTGTGATATGCTTCAAATTTAAGCTCCTCTCTAGGATGTTTTTACACTATCCATGTTTCTTAGAACAGTTCCTTAGAATTAGCATATTTAATAATCAGATGCCATCTTATAGGATTATTGACCATTCGGCCTATGTTTTTCTCCTTCTTTTTGTTCTTCCCCGTCCGCATTCATTGACTGACACTCCTGTTTTGGTACTTCATTCCTTGTTAAACCTCACTGCCATGTTCTATCAGTAATTGAAATCTAAATATCTATCAGTACTGGTGCAACTTTAGTTCTCAATAATCATTGGTTCAAATGAGTTATGCAGGAAAGGTTGATCCTTGTCCAAATTAAACAATCTTTTCAATGATGTTTCTAGTCTTTCATAAAATTTGTATTCATGTCCATCATATTCATCTTAATGTCATAGCAACTGTTGAATTTATTACTTCTCATTATGGGATTCTAAGTTTGCTAAGTGAAAGTTCAGATGGGGCGTGCAAAACTTCGAGATGCCAAAACCCAAGTTGATTTTGTACAGAAAGTGAAAGAAGCTGCTAGAGGTTTGATTCATTATCATTTTAATTGTCATAAGGCTTAATTCCAGAATACTACCAAATTCTTTGCCTCGGTTACGAGAAATTACTAAATTCTCTCAAAATTACGAGAAACTACCATGCCTTGAAAGTTTTTTGGTAGTTTCTTGCAATCATTGCTGACGTGGCACCTAATTTATGGCAGTTTTTCATAGTTTTTAAAAGTTTTGTGGTAGTTTCGTGTAGTTTTTGAATAATTTATGGTAGTTTCTTGTGTATTTAACAAGAATTTGGTAGTTCTCGTAATTAGGCCAAAGTATTTGGCAGTTTTTTTTTGGAATTAAGCCTTGTCATAATTAGGCCAAAGAGATAGCTGTCAATCATTTCCCATTTTGTTTAAGATTCTGAAACAACATGGCTTGAACAAAGCATGTTGGCAGTGCTTTTCTGAATACCATAACGACTAGTTCTATTATTCTATATTATGTGGTGTCTATATTGCAATAGCATTTGTTGTTATGGGGAATCATGTATGTCAATTGGATCAAAGAATTTATATTACTGTTCACAACGAGGATTCTGAATGTGCAATGCCACATGTTTTTTGGTGTAATAGGAAGTTGTTTGCGATCAAGTGTATCACGGGGAAAAGGTTGTGTGGATTATCCATGGTTTATTCCTCATTTCTAAAATTCTGTTTCTTTATGTTTTATTTGCAATGACCAATGGTTGAAAGTGGCTCTGATGGGTGCTCAAAAGCTTTCGTGTGCAGGAGCTCCAGGAAATGAAATTAATGAACGAGGAAACTATATGCGACTCAAAGTTGATACTGAATGTGCATATATAGTCGTCCAGTTTGCAGTTTGCATTTTAAGAAGGCCTTTAATATCTGATGATTATAATGAACTCAAGAGTCGATGCACTTTTAGGGGGGGGGGGCAATGGCAAGTGAAAGAAAATAGTAACTCAATGTTTCTTTTAGAAGAAAAAAATTATGGAATGTGATGATTTGATTGGATAGTAACATCCTTTAAGAGGGAATAGAGTAGTGACTAGAGCCTAGAATGTTATGCTAGTCAAGGACTATTAGGTAGTTAGGATGGATTTGCTATCAAAATGGATACATAGGATGCATGTTACTGACCGATGGTTGGTGAAAGTATGAAGAGCTCACCTCCAAATGTTCATGATTCAACTCATTCCAGGTTTTGAGAATTTTTTGGTAGCTTGTTATGCTCTTAGCTATGAAATGTTGGGTGAAGTGATTGTGATGACGTGGGCAGTGGCAGAACCAGGATTCAATTGTTGAGGGACCAAAAGAAATTGTATATCTAACCTACTCTTTTATATTCACACGTTAAGTTTTAATACCTACTAAGTATATTTAAATGTCATTTATGTTTTATATTACTATAATTATTTGTTTTAGAGAAAAATTCTTTTAACTAATTGATCGTTATTTCAATTGAAAAAGAAAATTCGATACGAATATAATTTTTGTTTAAAAGACTTGTTTGCAAAACCAACAATGATTATTTCAGAGCAACTAAATTTTAGAGGGAATAGTGTAGTGACTATTTAAATGATCAAAGCCAACATGCGAATTATTATTTTTGATAAAAATCGGATTCGTAACTCTGACGGATCGAATCCACTTCGATTCCTGAATCTAAGCCAATAGTTGACAGGTTTTCTCAAATCTGTGCTTCGTAGACAATTACTATCTTAACTCTGATTAGATTCACTAAATCCTTTATTTGATATTCGTTGTCTTATTTATATTGGAGGCATGTTTTGAATGTCAAACTTGGTTGTTACATGTAGAAAACAGTTAAATGTAATATACTTATTTTTCATTTTTAACCTTCTACCGGGACTGACTTGAAGAAATATTTTTGACAGATAAAATTCCAGGTGAATGGATATTAGGTGGTGGATGGAACAATGATCTTTGGGGAGGAGATTTACCTATCGCTTCCTGGATAGATGAGATTACACGCGACAACCCTGTATAAGTGCATATTGCAAATTGTATAAACAAATTTGAATTACTGAATAAAGTTTGAAACAGAAGGATTTTAGCATGCAGGTTTGGCTTTCGCGCATGGATGGTCATATGGGAGTTGCTAATTCACTTGCACTGAAGCTTGCTGGAATAACTAACATTACAAAAGATCCTGTTGGCGGAACTATTTTGAGAACTATAGATGGAGGTGCGTTTCTACGCAGTCCTTATATTAAATAGTTTTATGTTGATGATCATTGCGTAGACCTATGACAATAGACTAAACTCATATTTTTGATAAATCTCTAATGAAAAAGTCGATAGATACCACTATAAATGTGTTGACGAATCATTTATATTACTGATGTTGCTTTTCGGTGTAGATTAGAATTTATTTGACTCTCTGTATCTTCTTTTATTTACTCTTAGTGTACAAGAAATAAGTTCTATTAATGTTTTACCCAAGAGTTTTGTTGCACCACTATCATGAAGCAATGCCGTATTATGGCATATCCCAGACGCAACGCAATCTTCAAACTCGTTGGGTACTCGCAGAACACTACATTTAGATATCCTCAACTAAGAGTATGTTCAATGCATCCTTTATAGTAGAATTTTGATTCTAGACATTCGTTTGATGTACCTCTAATCCAAATGTTTGTCCAAAAAAGAAACTACCTAGGTAAGAATACACACTATTAGATATGTGTATTATTTTTTTTTTTCATTTTTTTTTTTGGGGTCGGTTGGTGGGGGGGGGGGGTGGTTACCGCAGAAATGATCATATTTGAAACGTATTTTTTGGTAAGATGGGCAGCTGTTCAAAGGTAGGACTAAATGTGGGTTGAGGGAGCCGAAAATGGTTGAGGTATTGACATGCAGAAACTCAAGTTTAAAATTGGCATCAGGATATTTAAGCATCATATGCTCAATATTTCCAATACAAAAAGATGGAATGGTGCTTCTTGACTAATTGTATCTAGCTAGGTGAACTTCATTTGAGTTGGGAAGATATGTGCTGATTAACAGAAGAATTATTGATATGTTGCGTGCTTTTCATTTTCCTTGTATATTTTCCCTAGACTTTTTTGACGCAATACTATCATGACATGATAAATCATCTTGACTTTTATTGCTTTGATGGTAATCCCTTGTTATTTTCCTTCCTGTAGAACCTTCTGGTCTGCTGGTTGATTCTGCGATGAAACTTGTTTTTGCTGCTATTCCTGAAGTCTCAGTTAACGAGAGGAGAGATGCCTTGTTGAGGGCAAGCAAATATGCATTGACTAACGGGGTGACAACAATAATTGACTTTGGTAGATACTTTCCCGGTGCATCTGTTAATCATCCTTGGGAAGATCTTTCAGGTTATAGTTATTTTTTATTATCAAGTTGGCATTATCTGATTTTTTCCCCAATGATGTTTGGTTTATTATTTAATATTTATGTCTTTATATCATTTTAAAGATTTATGTACATCTTTTACTCATTTTTAACCATTAGTTATATCCCTATGCCACAGATGTTTATATGTGGGCTGATTCTGATGGGAAAATGCTGATTCGAGCATGCTTATTCTTTCCAATGCAGACATGGTCTCGTTTAGCTGTAAGTTTTCACAGGAAAACCTTCAGTTAGCTGTACTGTGAAGTTTTATGCTTTAAGCGCCAACATATCCAGTTCCAAATCTAAGATATTTCAAGATAGAAGCTAAATGATTCAATGCCAAAGTTTCAAATCAAACCTTAGTTTAAATGTTTCAATTCTGCATCATATAAGAGAGTAATGGATCTTATTTGCTCAGCAGACCTATGAGGTGGCTTACTATAGGTTAATAGAAAACAGTAAAATCCAGCATTTTAAGTGCATTATATATATATATATATATATATATATATATATATATATGAGAATAATGTAGAAAAGAGGCCATAGGAGGGAATTTCCTCCTATGGCATCGAAACAATACACCACCCATCATTTTTTCCGACGATCGGCACCCATCATCTTCATCTTTATCATCTAAAAGATGTGGATACACCAAATTTCATATGATTCTACCACTTTTTCATTGTTGATTTAATCGGCGCAAAATTAACGGTTTACCGATAAGGGAGCTTTTTACATTGCTAATTCAACGGTGAAAAAGTGGTAGAATCACATGAAGTTTGGTGTATCCACATCTTGGATGATAAAGATGATGATGGATGCCGATCGTCGAAAAAAGTCATGGAGGGTGTATTTTTTCGACGCTATAAGAGAAAATTCCCTCTTATGGTACCTTTCCTCCATTATATATATATATATATATATATATATATATATTAAATGCAACAAACTCGCTTGTGGTTTCAGCCTGCGGTAGATAATTAGTCTGTACTTAAAAATGACAGAAAACTATCCAAACTAACGGATCCGGGTTAACACCGTTAACTTAGGGGTAAAAGACAATTCTACCTATTATAAATATAATTAATTATATTAAATATTTAAGGCTTAAATGCAACAAACTTCCTTATGATTTCAACTTGTGCCAGATAACTACCCCATACTTTATAAATTGCGGATACTACCCTATCTAACGGATTGAATTCAACACCATTAATCCATGGGTAAAAAGAAAATTTTACCCTTGGTATTTTTTTCCTGAGAAAACAATAAAAAATTTAAAAACTAAGATGATGATGATGATGATGATGAAGAAGGGAGGGTGATGATGATGATGAAGGGGGTGTTGGAGGGGAGGATGATGATGATGGAGATGGTGGTGAAAGGGGTGGTGATGATTTTAGGGGAAGTCGAGGAAAGAAGTGATGGAGGGGATGAGGATGATGATGATGATGATGATGATGATGGAGGCAGTGGTAACTGCGATTTTGAGGGAACTCATGGGTGATGGAGGGGATGATGATGGAGACGGTGGTAGTGGTGATTTTAAGGGAGGTCGAGTCGAGGAAAGAGGTGATGAAGGGGTTGATGATAATGGTGGTGGAGATGGCAGCGGCAGCGGTGAAAGATGATGGTGGAGGCGGCGGCGGCAGCGGTGAAAGATGATGGTGGAGGCGGCGGCGGCAGCGGTGAAAGATGATGGTGGCAGCAGGGTTGATGGTGGTGGAGTGGTGGTAGCGGCGATTTTGATGGAGGTCGAGGAAAGGGTGGCGGAGAGGGAGGGGGTGGTGGTGGTGGAGGTGATTGTAGCGGTGATTTTGGGGTGTCGAGGAAGGGGTGGTGGAGGGGTTGACAATGATGGTGATGGTGGAGCCGGCGGCGGCGGTGTGGGAGGTTGAGGAAGGAACCGATGATGATGATGACTGATGGGGATCGATGAAGATGAGGGTATTTTGGGAATGCTTGGATTTTTATGATAATGTGGCAGCTAATGCTGACGTGGCGATAATGTGGTCCATTAATACTAACGGGGCATCGTTAAATAGGGCAGTTATCTGCTTTTTGTAATAGTATATAATTATCTGCCACGGGTTGAAACTATAAGGGAGTTTGTTGTATTTAAGCCAATATTTAATAAGTGTCTTAATAATTATTTTGAATGACTAATTACCAATTGAGCAACTAATTTTATGTTACGGCGGCGGCGGCGGTCGACGACGAGAGGAGGTGGATGAGGGGATGATGAAGACGATGGGAGGAGGCCGAGGAGGTAGAGGAAGTGGCTGCATGGGTGGAGGTGAAGGTGTAGGAGGGAAGAAGGCACGACGATGATGATGATGAGGGGAGGCTAGGAAGGAGGAGGGGATCGCAACGACGATGATGAGAGGCCGAGGAGGAGGGGACGACGGCGAGGATGATGAGAGGAGCGGCGGTGGGCAGAGAAGGATGAGGTTGTGGATGAGAATGAAAAGAGGGTGATGGTGAGAGGAGGATGAAGCTGAGGAGGCATGGATGAAAGCGGCGGAGTTGACGGTGGTGTAGTTAATGACGGAGGCGGCGTAGCAATGGTGGGGTAAAGTATAGGGTTAGGGTTAGAGGTAGAAGAAGAGAGAATTTTTGTAAAAAAAATTATGTTGATGTGGTGATAATGTGGTACGTTAAAACTGATGTGTCACCGTTAGTTTTGGTAGTTTTCTGCCATTTCTAAAGTACATGGTAGTTATTTGCCACGGGCTGAAACCAAAAGGGAGTTTGTTATGCACACACAAGAATAATGGAGGAAAGAGGCCCTAGGAGGATTTTTTTCATCAGGTGTCGTCAAAAAATTCATCCACCACTATTTTATTCGACGATCCGTACCGGCCATCTTGTTCTTCATCGTCTAATATGTCGATACACTAAATTTCATGTGATTCTAACATCTTTTCACCGTTGATTTAGTAATGTAAAAAGTTTTATTGTCGGTAAACTGTTAATTTTGCACTCACTGAATCAATGATGAAAAGATATTAGAATCACATGAAATTTGGTGTATCGATATATTAGACGATGAAGATCAAGATAGTCAGTGCCGATCGTCGACTATAATGGTGGAGGGTGTATTTTTTAACACCACCTGACAAAAAAAGCCTCTTAGGGCCTCTTTCCCCCATTATTCTCTCATGTGTGTGTGGATGCAACCCTTTTGGGAATCAAACCGACGACCTCTCATTTTGTAGAGGAAAGTAAACCACAAGGGCTATGCTCCTTTGGTTTAAATGTAGTAAATTGATTTTAGGAACTTTTGCATCTTGCATGCCTGGGCGTTCAAGTAATGCTTATTTCTGTCACTGAAGCATTTAGTTCTTCAAGAAATAGTTTCGTTAGAGATGGTGAGCAAAACTTTGAGTATGATACAATGAGTTTCAAGAGTTCAATATGGTTTTAGACATATTCAGGTTGGCCATAGTATGAAGGACACATAGCAGGAACACAGTCGAATAGGAAATTTCTTCATGGAACTTATTATGATTGAAAAGGAAGTAATTCTATTGAACAATGAAATTCTGATATAGAATGTATCATTAATAGATTTTAGCTATATTGCCTATTTCACAAAGATGGGAGCTTAGTATATGTAAATATTTATTGATTAAATAGTAATAGGATATATGAATTACACTTCCATTCAACAGAATTAACTAACCTCAACCCACTCTTTAAACAATGCTTGCAAAGGTAAAACTCTTATAAAAAATATCTGAAAGTCGAGACCACTCAAAAAGTCCAAGTTCCATCATCAGAATGTTTATAATGTTTCTTTACCCTCAACTATCAAGAATTAAAACTTCTGCTCTACTTCACTCTTCCCCTTCCACTAAGATAGTTGCTATTGTGAGATTAAGGTTTTGAGAGTGGATCATCTGGCATTTTATTATTAGGGTTGGTGGCTTTTGGCTTGACTGGGTTCAAGTTAGTTTTTGGCTTGTGGCTGCCTATGTGTGCATGGTAGGGGCTGTTTGGTTACTTATAGTTGGAAAAACAATGTATTTACAACTACATGCAGATGCAAATGCCGTGGTTGCAACTTGATTCCTTTGTTTGGTTAGAATGTAGTTGTAACTACATGCTGTGCAAAATATGTGTTTGCTTGAATGTAGTTGTAACCTAATAACAAACTTTTCTATTCTCTTTTGCATTCCAACTCATGTAGTTGCAAAAGCACTCAATTTGAGCGTAGTTGCAACTACATGATTTTTTTAACACAATTTGATTTTCCAACTATAAGTCAACTACAAGTTGAAGTAGCAACTACTTGAACCAAATACTTGATTTTATAAGTCCGTGTAGTTGGAACCGCATGTGGTTCCAACTACACCCAACCAAACAGCCCTGTAGTGTATTATCAAATCCTCCTGATCCAGATGCGATAAGTGTTACTATGTCATGATGTCTTGATATATTTTTTACCAAAACTGAGAATGGAACTGCGTAAATTAAATGTGGATGATGGGTAGAAGTCTAAGTTGGAACCAAGTTATAAAATGCATGCAAAGATGTGTAAGGCACTACCTTAAGTGCATACCTACGTCCTTTTTGCAGTTATTTTTCACCACGGACATGATTAAGGTGTCTATGGAAATTAGAAGAAGCGAAATTAAAGGTGAAAACTCCAACCCAGGCTTGTAAATAAAAAGTGAAATGAAATTCCTCATGAAATCCTAATCAGATTTCCCCATAGTAACATTGTTTGTGCTTCTTAAGCTCAACATGGAAGAGCGGAAATCTGAGAATCAGGAGCATGCTATGTTTCCTGCAACCAAGTGTACCCATGAGATCAACCACATGAAAATCACATCTATATAATTTATAGTATCACTTGTGAGATATTCAGTTACATCTCTGATGACCTGTTTTCATCCAAAAAAGAGTCATATGCATTCCCATGCTTGGGAATTATCAATTGGACATAGTGTTGTCCTTTCCTTAATTGATCTAAGGTAAATGAAAGCAAAGACAATGGCAACACAACTTGAAACTTACAAACTATATAGGGAACAAATTCAGGAGGTATTACACATGGGAAACAACAACACTGAGCTTTTCTTACAAATGGAAGGGTCACTGAAAATCTGAAATAAAAAATGGTGATAACCGTGTGGCCTTGTTAAGAAGGTAATTAAGTTTGCACAAAAACATAAATTCTAATAGCAAAAAAACATGCTGAAAAAGCAATCTGCAGGTGCTTTTGCTAGAACATTACATTGAAACATGCTGGGAATTCACGGTAACCAGGTAGGAATTGCATAATCAGGTCTAGGCCTTCGATGGCCAGAATTGGTTTTCTTATTCATCTATTGATACATTTTCTTTTTGCGTACTTCTTTTCTTTATAGCTTCCTGCCATTTTAAGATTACATGCAATATTATTTTGTCTTATTATGTTGAACGGCTATTGTTCAGACGAATCTTCTGATTATGGCTCTTGCTCCTACTCTGATTTAATGTTCTCTACTCAAGATCCACATAATATTTATGTATACTCCTTTTTTCCATTGAATCGCAAGATCTAAGATATTTAAATCTCTTAGGAACTTCGTGAAGAGAAAGGATCATCCTTAAGCCAGTGGATTTATTTGGGCGGTGTCAAAGCTTTTGCGGATGGGTCTTTAGGTTCTAACAGTGCACTCTTCCATGAGGTGATGATTTTCTTACAAAATCCATGCCTCTGTTTCCACCTTTCTTCTTCTTCTTTTGGGTTAAATCTATGATGCCATCAAGAATAAATAGATATTGTTATCAAACTACAAATGGACGTTAATTTGTATCTAAATATTGTCTGTCATTAACATATACTTTAAGATGAGTTTGAGCTTTCTGAAAGGTATGAAATAAGGCATATCCAACACTAGATAACAATTTCTCTGCACTTTTGTTAATGTTTTATAAAGTTTTGATTTGAGATTTATAGGGCTGAACCTTAAACAATGGTTCTGCATACTTTATCAAATGGATCTTGACAGGACTATTTGAATGACAATGATTCTATGCCATAACTTTTATCTTATCATTATTTCCTTTTCAACAGGAAATGGCAGTGTGATCTTACTGCCTGCTGTAGAAGTTATAGTAATTAAATAAGTTAATAATTTATCCTTTGTATATGGAGTTGTCACTCGAGTTTTGGATTTACATCGAGCAATGATTCCATATATTTTTGGAGAAACCATGGATCCGTGTACATTGTATTTATATACATATAATTCTCACATTTCCGTATTTGAGTATTTTGGATCTAGAATTGACAAAAGATATTGCAATGAGCTTTTGCAGCCTTATGAGGACGATCCTCACAATTATGGTTTGAAAGTGACAGATTCTGAGTGGCTCCTCAATGCAACATTAGCAACCGACAGAGCTGAACTTCAGGCATTTGCTTTTCTGAATTTGTGCTCTCTTTTTTATTGACAAAATATCATGCCAATAATTACAAGCTTGCAATTTATCCTTCAGGTTGCAGTTCATGCAATTGGAGATAAAGCGAATGAAATAATGCTGGATGTATTCAATACAGTGGCTTCTTCTAATGGAGTTAGAGATCGCAGATTCAGGGTAATCTTACAAAATACTTTCTAAAAATGTTTGCATAGAACTTTGCAAAAGGTTTTTTCGATCAATACCTTATTATGTGAAAATGTGTAGCTGTTATTTCTTTTTCCTTACTGATAGAAAGTAATTACTGTCACAGATAGAACATGCTCAACATCTGATACCAGAGTCAACAGCTCGTTTTGGCAAGCAAGGGGTGATTGCTTCTGTACAGGTTAGTTTAACTATTTTGTTGGCCATGTTATATATCTTTGGGTTAATTTCTAAAAAACCTCATCGTTTATACCCATATAGCACGAATACTCCCTCAAGCAATTTATGAAGGCAAATAACCCTTCTATCTATCAATTAAAATCCTTGAAAACATTCAAGTTCTTCTAAAAACAACACAAGTTCTATTGTTATATTAGACAATCATCTGAGTTATTTGGAGTTGAATTTGAGTTGTATTAAGGGTTTTTGTCAATGAGTAGAGGGGTGTTTGCGCTAATAAACCACTAGAGAGGGTATGAGCGTATGAGCTGGGGTTTGAGTTCTTCATTTAACCCTATTTCTTTTCATTATGTTATTGTGGCCTTCTTTGTTCCTCGTTACTCAAATCAACTCTTTATCTTCCGCAATAAGATGCATATATCTGGGAAAATGAGGGGAATGTCTGAGTGAGAGAAAATGCTTACAAGATTTTTAGATGAAAGTTCATAATCACCATCTACAGTGTCTGCCACTCTCCTTCTTGCACTCTATCCTATTTATACAAAGTAGGATACGGGAACATGACTCTTCGAATTATTCCTGAATCATGAACTTGTGACAATGATGTGATATTCCTTTGGATATAACTTATGATAGAAGGGAGGTGTTTCCCAAATACCATAGCTGTTGAGCTTTTAATTATAGGATTTCCACATCAAGCGCCTAAACCTTGCAATAAATAGTTATATAACTAAGCTAATCGCCCACACAATAAAAGTCTGCGATTTCTTTCTATAAGGATTTCGGCAGTTAGTTTCAAGAAGCATATAGTTGTTAGGTTCGAACAGGGAGGTTTTAATGCTAAAAGACTACATACTTATGGTGAGAGTTGAGGATTCTATTCAGCTTCTAAAACTTCCTTGCAGATTTGAGGGCCTTCTTTTTTCCTCGAATTAACTTATGCAAATTACACAGCATCCTAATGTCATGTACCAAAATTTCAATGTTATGGTAGCTTGAGGGCATCATATTAACAGGAGAAGTTGGAAATACATGACCACAGAGGTCCATTATAGCTCAAGCAAAGAGTGTTGTTACGAATTTCATTTGTATGCATAATTTTCAACCATGGTTTTCAATGTCGACCGATGTCTATCCTAGATGTTTGATTGAGATCCCAAAATGAATGTTGATACTGAGACTTCAAATCTTAGTTTTTGATCCTGTATGTTAGTGGGGTTTTAGTATTAAGTTTATGAATGAGGTGGCATCTTTAATTACTGAATAAAATTCAAAAAAAACTTGTTGTTTTTACAATTTATTTTTTAAAAATACACTTAGACATCAATAATTTCTAGAGGATGTCTGATTTATTTTTATTTTTATTTATTTTTAATATTTGTTTAAAAAATTACTAATTTTTAATTAGTTTTAATCAAACTATAATAAATCCGATATTCTGATATGAGACGGTCAATACAGCCAACGTTACCGATTCCGATCCCAAAATAGACCGTCCGCATTCGCTACCAAGATTGTTAAACCATTGGTTTCAACATCTATGACTTCTACGTAAAGATTATGTTTCAATTGTATCCGCCAACTATCTTTTTGCAGTTTTTTTTCATCTTTCTTAATTATTAGATCCCGACATGGAAAAGCCGCAATGATGATGATCGTTTTTATCTTTATTAGGATCTGTCAAAATTCTATCAGCTACTTGTTGAGCAAATCATACTAGAGATATCTCAAAGCTTAAAGAAGTAACTCTCTTTATGCCTTTACATTTTTATCCTTAATATAATTTGTTATCCACTTGTGAAGTCTATAGCTTAAAATGATGCATTGGCTACTTTTAGGCCTGTACCTCATGCCTTGTATCTGTGCGCGTCAAGTTTGTCCTTCACTTAGTGTACACCCATAGGTTCCCCAAGACGATAGAGGGGTGATTCTTCTGGAAGCGTTTCATGAATTGAAATTTATATGTCAGTGCTCCTTGCCCTGTGGCACTCAGAGAGTCCAAATGCACATCCATGTACGTAATGTGTCTTAAAATATAATAAAAAATCACATGGTACATAATGTATCCAGATCGTGTAATTTTGGTTCATTTGGAGCTAAGAAGTCCATGACAATTAATTACATAATGCAATGATCAGTTGAACCTTGCTTTCAGATGCCACCTATAGAATTTCATTTGCTTATTTGAAGGAAAATTCGACACAATTTCTGAGATTGTTTAAGTTTCTAACTCTATAATCTTTGAGTTGTACATTCATTCCTTTGGCAGCCAGACCATCTATTGGATGATGCTGACTCCGCTGAAAAGAAGATTGGGAGAGTTCGAGCTGAAAAAGGGTCATATTTATTTCAATCTATATTGGCTGGCAACGCACAGTTAGCTTTTGGTTCCGACTGGCCAGTAAATATTTATGTTGAACTTTTTTTTCCTTTTTTTCCTTTTGCAGATGATAGTCTTTTCCATTAAACGAGGGGTCTGCTATGGAGCAAAGGCTTCATAAATGAAATGATAAAATCATAGACCAATTGTCAGCTTTTTCCTAAATGGTCATCATTATTAAATTCGTTCCCCTTCAAAATTTGGGTCGGCTATGAAGCTTACTTCCAAAAAAAAAAAAGAGAAAAAAAAGAATAGAGTTTGTCAATGCTTTTTGACAGGCTATCTACCTTATATACCAACACTCTCTTAATTAGAACTCACTTTCTGGATGAGGAAACAACGAGAAGAAAGCCTGGTATAATTTTAATGATCAGTGGTATCCTCCAAATCTAATAGGCTAGGTGTAAAGGAGAAGTATATAAGAGGCAGTATGATATATTTGCTATTGTGAATTATATTCAATTCTAAGGTACAAGCAAGAGCCTCTATAGCATAGTGGTAACTTCTTGCCATCGAGCGAAGAAAAAGAAAACTTTTTAACGCATAGATAAAACCAAGAGAGAAATATATCATATTCCACTGGTCATCAGCTTAACATCAATCTCCAAATTGATTACGAATTAGTTTAATGCCTGTAGAGAGTTAACTCATTCTATACACCATTAACTCTTGAGATAGGTTGCAGATATCAATCCGTTAAGAGCGATCCAAACTGCACTCACTAGAGTACCACCGGGATGGACCAGTGCATGGAATCCAAATGAGTGTGTTGGCCTGATTGATGCTCTCAATGCGTAAGGCTTCCAATTGATATTTCTTTTGATTTAACTGATTTGAAGTGCACAAAATGAATATATTTTGGTTTATCACAATCTTTATTTAGATGTTTCTGTTATATAAAATGGGGCGGGGGGCGGCTATGTGCAGCTTTCAGTGCTAGATTAGATGGTGCCAGCAGATACTATTATTTTTATAAGTGGTTTCTTATATATATATATAGAGAGAGAGAGAGAATAATGGAGAAAAGAGGCCATAGGAGGAAATTTCCTCCTATGGCGTGGAAAAAATACAATCTCCACCAATTTTTTCGACGATCGGCCCCCATCATCTTCATCGTTATCATCTAAGATGTGGGTACATCAAATTTCATGTGATTCTACAACTTTTTCACCGTTGATTTAGCAATGTAAAAAGTTCTATTGTCGGTAAACCGTTAATTTTGAACCCACTAAATCAACGGTGAAAAAGTTGTGGAATCACATGAAATTTGGTGTACGCACATCTTAGATGATAACGATGATGATGATGGGTGCCGATCGTCGGAAAAAATGGTGGAGGTTGTATTTTTTCCACGCCATAGGAGGAAATCCCCTCCTATGGCCTCTTTCCTCCATTAATCTCATATATATATATATATATATATATATATATATGAGATTAATGAAGGAAAGAGGCCATAGGAGGGGATTTCCTCCTATGGCGTCGAAAAAATACGCCATCCATGATTTTTTCCGACGATCGGCATCCATCCTCTTCATCTTTATCATCTTAGACGTGGATACACCAAATTTCATGTGATTCTTCCACTTTTTCACCGTTGAATTAGCAATGTAAAAAGTTCTATTGTCGGTAAACCGTTAATTTTGCACCCACTAAATCAACGGTGAAAGTGGTAGATTCATATGAAATTTGGTGTATCCACATCTTAAATGATAAAGATAATGATGTTGGGTGCTGACATGGAGGATGTATTTTTTCGACGCCATAGGAGGAAATTCCCTCTTATGGCACATATCCTCCATTATCCTCTCTCTCTCTCTCTCTATATATATATATATATATATAACCGGTGTGACATACACCGTTGTGCTCGAGAACGGTGCCCAACTTCATCATTGCACCGGAATTCGCGAACCAACGTACCCCAAGTAACGACTACCTGGAAGCACAATAGTGTCAGGACATTGTCTTTTGCGCTGGAAATTATTTTCAAAAACCTCTTTTATATATATATATATATATATATATATAGAGAGAGAGAGAGAGAGAGAGAGAATAACGAAGGAAAGACGACATTGGAGGGAATTTCCTCCAGTGGCGTCGAAAAAATACACCCTCCACGGTTTTTTTGACAATCGGCACCCGCCATCTCCATCTTTATCATCCAAGATGTGAATATACCAGATTTCATTTGATTCCAACACTTTTTCACTGTTGATTTAGTGGGTGCAAAATTAACGGTTTGCCGATAATAGAATCTTTACACTGCTAATTCAACGGTGAAAAAGTGGTAGAATCAAATGAAATTTGATGTATCCGCATCTTAGATGATAAAGATAATGATGATGGGTGCCGATCGTTGAGTAAAATGTTGGAAGGTGTATTTTTTCGACGCCACCTAACGAAAAACCCTTCTAGGGCCTCATTCCTTCATTGCTAAATCATGAACCTGAATAACATCCCTTGGATCTACCCTTTGCTTTCAACGGTTCCGATTAAAACAAGTTAATAAATCTATTAAATAACAAATGAAATATTTTTAATGAACCAAAAGATGAAATATCCAACAAATTCAATCCCCATGATTCTAAAACAATATTACCCAAAATATTCCATGATCCATATTACCCAAAATAAATGAATGGAGATACGCACGGATCCCAAAAATTAGGTAAAAGAATATTTACTTTGTTATTTAATGGATTTTTTAATTTATTTTAATCGGAGCCATTGAAAGCAAATGGTACATCCAACGGCTGTTATTCAGGTTCATGAATTTAAAAACACAAACCCGTCCTAACGGATTCGTACTCTCTCTCTCTCTCTCTCTCTATATATATATATATATATATATATATATATATATATATACTGCAAACTTGAATACAGAGATTACTCTTGCTAATTGCAGGAAAGTCCCTTCATTTTCCCTCATATAGCAAGAAATCATCATAACTCTGATAACCTCTGTTGGAAATTTTGTTTTTGATTGTCTTTTCTTCCAAGAGTACCCTTTGATACTATTGCTAGATGCAATGCAAGTAAAAAATTGGAAGATCTGACACAGGCCCAGAAACGAAATCTCCAACGGCGGATAGAGTTGGTGATAGAGTGCAAGTCTTTGACACTAAGTCAGGACAGTCATGCAAAAATAAGCAGGGTTTCGTGCAATTTAGCCAATTACAATTGCATGGGATATATAGGCTCTTCATCTATTCCTGCCAATATTTCTAATACCAACCCTTTCTTTTCGCAAATGTTAGCAGGCATACAATATCAGCTGCGTACGCTAGCTTCCTCGATCACGAATTGGGCAGTTTGGCCGCAGGAAAGCTTGCGGACTTTGTAGTACTTGATGCTACAGCATGGGATGAATTTGCAAATCAAGATTTGTCTGCAAGAGTTGTTCAGGCTACTTATGTTAATGGAGTGAAGGCTTACCCATGAAGCCGAGTCATAACATGTTATAAGTTGTTACGATAATATGTGATATGTGTTCATTGTACATAGATTTTTAAACCATAGTTTGAGTTGATACTTTGAGAACTGCAATTAACTAGGCAATTTTTTGCTTTTCCCTGAATAGTGCGAGGAGTAATGTGCATCTTTTATATCTTCCTTACTACGGTTTTAGTGTTGGGTTTATTTTGCTGCAGAAAATGGAGTTACATGTGATGCTGTTGTAAAAATAAAATTTATTTCTTATTTTTGCTTTACTTGTTATATAAGAAAGGATTTTTGTATGTACCCTCTTGCATTCTTTTGTATTCGTATGTGCTCTAATGTATTCATTTGTTCTCCAATGTTTGGCGGCCGAGAGAGGGGTTTCTAGCATTTTCAGTATTTCTGGACAACAAAATTTGAAGAGAAAGTATTTAACATGAACATCTGGGTTAAGCAAGGAAAATAAAACATTGAATTAATAGTTATAAAATTAAGTTAATAGGGTTGACTTTGCATAAGTAATTTCTCCACCATAAAATAAAGTTAATAGAGTTGACTTTATATCTGTTCTCACGATGGAGAATATTCTGAAAAACATAAAGATTTAAAAGGGTATCTATGAATATAAATAATTCAAGGGAAAATTTATAAAGCCGAGTACCGTGGTCCTATTAGAGAGAATAACAAGGGGCAGACCCTAACCCCAAGGGCGAATACAGAGGAAAAAGCTTCTCTACAAGCCCCTTGCAAGATCTTGGATGGGCTTGCAAAAAAGATTTGCACAAATCTCAATATCCATCCAAAGACTTGTAAAAGGCTTGTAGAAAAATTTCTCTACAATCCTTGTAGAGAAGATTTTTTCAATATAGATTGTTTATTAGAGGAAAAATTAAAAAAACAAGATGAAGCAGTTGAAAAAAAAAAGAATTTGATGTGAAATAAGAGATGGTTGTAAGTATTTTGGAAAAATTCGAAATGCAGATAATTATTTTATGCTTATATTTCATTTGTGAATATTGTTGACACAGTGTAAGTAAATATAGAAATATAATTTTTAGAGAAACTTTTAGGACATATAAATGGAAAAAAGGATTTTTATGGTAGGATTAGGGAATCTCTTATGATAGAATTGGATAGAATAAATAATAATAGAGAAGAAGATAATTCATATATTAAATGTAGAAGCATAATAAGTATAGAAGCCAAGACGACCCATATAGCATGTTCCTATATAACCTGTTGGTTTAAACAAGAATTTATAGAAAAAATAGTCTAAGGTCCCTAATAATTCTAAGTGTTATTTATGTAAAGGAAAATTATTCTTGGGTCCTTGATAAACCATAAACTTTGTTTTAACAACCTTGTAATGATACCAAAGAAAATAAATTATAGAAAAATTTTAGAAAATTAAATAAAAAACATTATCAATAATTATAGTCATTTATAAGAGAGTTTATTGATTTAGAAAAAGAGTACGACAAGGTACGTAGAGAGGTATTATGGGGGACAATGATGAAGAAGGGGGTCCCCGTCAAGTATATTGACATAATCAAGGATATATACGATGGAGTAGTGGCAAATGTCAGAACTTACGATGGCTTAACGAGTGATTTTCCGATTACTATTGGTTTACATCAAGGATCTGCATTAAGTCCATTCCTGTTTACCATCGTGATGGATGGGCTTACTAGAACTATCCAAGATGAGGTACCTTGGTGTATGCTATTCGTTGATGATATTGTTCTAGTAAATGAGACGAAAGCAGTGGTTAATGCCAAATTGGAATTATGGAGGCAAACATTGGAATCTCGGGGATTCAGATTGAGCAGGTCCAAGACAGCATATATGCATTGCAAATTTAGTAACCAGAGAAGTCAAAACCATATTGGTATAACATTGGAAGGGCAAGAGATATCACCGAGCGACCAGTTTAGATATCTAGGTTCCATCATCCAAAAGAATGGGGAGATCGATAGTGATATTAATCAAAGGATCCAAGCTGGTTGGTTGAAATGGAGGAGTGCAACAGGGATTTTGTGTGATCGTAACTTTCCGTTAAAATTGAAAGGGAAGTTTTATCGGAGCGCTATTCGGCTTGCCTTATTATATGGTACAGAATGCTGGGCTTTTAAGAAGCATCATACACAGAAGATGCACGTAGCGGAGATGCGCATGCTTCGTTGGATGTGCGGTAATACTAGAAAAGATAAGGTGCGAAATGAGGATATTCGTACAAAAGTTGGTGTCGCACCTGTGGAGGAGAAGATGCGGGAAAACCGGCTAAGATGGTTTGGTCATGTACGACGCAGACCTATGGAAGCACCGGTCCGACGAATAGATACTCTCGATATGGGCAATGGCAAAAGGGCAAAAGGGAGACCGAAGAAAACATGGATGGAGGTGATACGAAACGATATGGTTGCCAAAGGACTCAATGAAAGTATATTGTTCGATAGGAGTGAGTGGAGGCAGAGGATTCATGTGCTGGACCCGGCGTGATTCTCATGTTGGTTCATGTAGCCTACCCCATATGCTTGGGATAAAAGGGTCAGTTGTTGTTGATAAGAGAGTTTGGTGTAGAATTTAGTTAGAAAGGATATTTGCATGAGTTTATATTGATTGTAGTTGTGCACCTTTATATAGGGAGTTGATAAGTGGGTTTACCTTCAGATTTGATAGGTTTGAGTTAGATGTTTGCGATCCAAAGTAATTTTTAGATGCATACGAATTCGTTCTGATTTATGATATCTCTTTTCATTCATAACTCAATTATTCTTGTTCTAGGCTGCAATCTTGAATATTCCTCATTTTCAAATTCTTTGAAAATATTACTAATTTCTAAAGTTTGTGATCATGAAATGATACAGTATATTTCGATACATGAGTACCAGCGATAGATATGACATTTACTCCCATTATGATTATCCTAATTGATAGTGTCCTTTCCTAAGGTGTATACATGTGTTAGATAGTTTATACGACGCTTATGGGTAGGAGTTTAATTATGTCAGCACCTTATAAATGTATCTCTGGAGGCCGCCACTATAGGCTCAGGGTATTTGTCGTTGTATGCTAAAACAACCATTGGTTCATAAGTGATAATCTGGTTATTGATTAATAAGTGGTAGTCCATGCTTATAAATTATTTAATTCATAATAATTTACAGGCATGAGCTACCACTTATCAACCAATGGTCGGGTAATCCCTTATGAACCAGTAAATGGTTTGACCTACAACGACAAATACCTCCGGTCTCCAGCGGTACATCTACAGGACGCTGACACAACTAACTCCTATCTATATGCACCCTATGAACTACCTAACTCAGGTATACACTTTAGAAAATGACACTGTCGATTATGATAATCATAATATAAGTAAATGTCAAATCAATTGTTCCACGAGTCATGTGAAAACATATGTCCATCATATAATTCTTAGTTATATATCGAAATCAATCGTATGACACTACGATCACAAATGTTATTGATGGAGGTCTGGATCTCTTTCAGATGTTATCTTCCGTTGATCTGCTGTGAGCGCTGATGGACGACTGAGATTGAGTTGGAGGATTGACTCCTGGAACGTGTGGATCTCAATAGGCTTAGATTTGAGGTTAAGCCGAGCTACCTGCAAGGAAGTCCGGGGGTAGTTGTGCCACCGAGGACCCTCCGACGATCAAGTTAGTGGTGCAACTTGGACAGAGTAACGGCTTAGTGGAGTCAAGATGGCTTACCTCGATCGTCTTAAAGAGGGGTTTATATAGCGGCAGCAATGGGCAGGCGGGCCTGAGACTCGCCGGCCGTTACGCCCCTCGCGTCACACCCGCGTGATAGGCGGGGTCTCGCATTAATGATGAGACATGTTCATTAATGGGGGATCGTGATGGCGTGTGATGCAGGATCGTAGGCAGCGGATATCTCGCGCGTGGCGAGATTCGCGGAGCCGTGGTGGAGGCGCCCGTGGTCGGTGCTGGCGAGACCGAGGAACATGAGTTCGGCAGGGGGCTCGGGAACGAGCGGGAGACCGAGGCATCTTAGTCCTGTGATAGCTCGGGGGCGAGCTAGGTGGTCTGGAGGGCCACCGAAGGTCAGGAGAATCCTCGGGCCGTAGGCCCGAGGTGTGATCCCCAAAGAAGTTCATGGTCCTGTCTTGTAGGATTCGGGACACGTCATCCGCGACGTGTCAGCATCTGGAGAGTCACGATATCGAGCCTCATCATTAGCCTCCACTCTCGTCCCGACCCGCTCCTGGGTCGGGTTGAGAGTGGTCTGATTGGTCATCCGAGGCGAGCTCTCATTGGAAGATATCGTCGGCTTGCATTCCCGGGCAAAGAGTGGTATTTTTTTGATGACGTTAGCGGATCAGAAGAGAGATCTCGCAGAATGGGAGGCGCCGGATCGCGCGTTCGTTCGTCGAAGCGACAGCCCACGTGTCTGGCGTTGGTTGGCTAGCGAGACGTGTCGCAGGCGTTCCCGCGCTCGAAGGGATGCGTCCGATGTGGGTGCGACAGGTGGAGCGTTGTCGGCCGTAGGTTGCGAAACGTCGTTTTGGCGGGAGGCGATCGGAGCCGTAGGATGCGTATGCCGGCAACTATAAATAGAGGTGAGATCCCCATCAGGGCACATACCTCCTCATAATCTCCTCAACTTTGATCGTGTCAGCTCGGCACTCTTCCCCTCAGGTCGAATTTCTTGCTTTTGATTTCTCGAGGACACCCCCTTCGATCAGGTTAGATGTCTTCCTCTGAGGAGTTTGTAGATGTCGTCCGGGTAGAGTCTAGGGAGTCTTCTGGCGATTCCTCTTCCACTTCTTCCTCTTCTTCCTCTGAGTCGGAGTCCCCCCAGGGAGTTAGGGTTGGTAATGCTCCCCGGGGTCATGCGACGGGGGTGGTCCCCAGAGCACAGGTCGCGGGTGTTCTTGGCGTGCGATCCTCGCTGAGGCGTGCGGAGGAGCTCGTCAACATCAAGACCCGTTTCCTTATTCCTCCCAGCTATTCGCTTCTTCTGGCCGAGGAGGGGGAGAGGGCAAATCAGGTACGGGGCAATGAGATCACTGTGTACCTGGAGGCCTTTTAGGCCGGGTTGCGTCTGCCCTTCGCCCCTGAGGTGAGTGCGGTGTTGAACTGTTTTGGGTTAGCCCTGGGCCAGCTAGTGCCGAACTCCTGGAGAATCCTCCTCGGGTTTCTGGTCCGGTTGAGATTGAGTCAGATCCCTTTCGGCCCGAACCTCCTTATTTCTTCTCTTTCCTACAAAAAACACCCCAGCGCTCGTAAGGGCGAGCCGAGCTGGGTATATATTTCCTTTAGGAAACAACGGGGGGACGCTGCCTAGTCGGGGATTGTTGTAGTACCTTTTCCATTCATGAATGGAAGAATAAGTTTTTCTTTATTGTGCCGCTCGAGGGTGAAGATTGGCATGTTCCCACCTTGTGGCAAAGGGCCAACTGTCTGTGGGTGAAGCGATAGAATGATCCCGATGCGGTGGCGGTGTCGAAGTGGGAGCCCCTCCCTCGGGTCGATGTGCTGCTGTCTGAGCGGGCCCTCAGTTGGGCCGGGCTTAGCCCCGCCGAGTACGCGGGTAAGTTGAGAGCTCCCAGGCGACCTGTTTAGACTTGTATTTTTTTTTTCATTTTTCCTGGCATCGCTGACTCCTCGTATTTTTGTCTTATGTAGGACCCATGGATATGAGCAAGTTCCGGATGGCAGTGGTCGACGTGAAGAAGGGGAAGAAGCCCAAAGGCGCCGGCCCTTCTCGCCTTCCGTCTGCTCTAGCTCCGCCGGTGGCCCCTCCACCCAGGCACCCAAGAGAGACCCGGGCCCCTGAGTCCAGTCGTGCACCGGTTCGAAAACGTGCTCGGGAACAAGAGCCTCGGGCCCTCGAGATAGGAGACGAGGAGGGTTCTCCCGAGTCGTCCCTCAAAAGGCTTCACAGGAGGGCGCCCTGCTCCCTGGCTTCCCCGATCCTTGTGGACGATGGGGAGCTTCGCTTCGAGGTGCCCTCGAAACTTTCCGTCGCCGACAGCCTGCTATCGGATATGGAGAGGTCGGTCGGGGGTAGGATCCCTCGAGGGACTCTCCGGGCACAAATGGCGGCGATAGCTCAAGAGGCCGTGCAGGTTAGTGTTCGCACTTCACCTGGTTCTTCATTCAGCATTTTTGTTCGCGTGATCGGGTGCTTCCCTTCCCTTTTTGACCCTCTTTCTTTCTTCAGGTCCTCCAGCACGTCACCCTCGTCGTCAATATGGAGGACGAGGAGATTATTCCGGTGATGCGGGCCGCGGGCGAGTTCTCCTTGCGGGAGGAGAGCTTAAGGCAGGAGCTGGGGGCGGCGATGTAGAAGGTTGTTGCCCTTGAAGACCGGGTGGAGGCCGGGAACAGGGAGGTCGCCCGGTACCGAGAGGCCGCCCGAGGTTCCGAGGCCCGGTTGGATGACTCCAAGGTGCTCGTCGCCACCATGAAGAAGACGGCGAGTGCCCTTCGGAAGGAGAATGAGGCGGCGAAGGAGGGGATGAGGCATGCCGAGCTTCGGGTGTCGAAATTGAGCTTATGGCGTCGAAGGCGGTAGATAGCTACAAGAAGTCGGACCTGTTCTACGCCGACCTTGCTGCAGCCGGCGGCGTTATTTGGCACGACGCCCTCGACGCTGTCGAGGCTTAGATGCCGGAGTTCCCCGACGGCGACCTCCGGGCCGCGTACCCTCTCGAGGACGACGCGCAGGGAAACGCCCCTGGAGGCGATGCCGGGGAAGAGGCCCCCGGCGGGAGCATCGGGGAGAAGTCGGTTCCCCCGGCTACCGGCGCCAAGGCTCCTGTGGTGGGTGCCGACCCTAAAGACGCCACCCCGGTGGTCGTAGTTGGCGCACGGATCGTCGAGGTTCTCCCCGGCCCTGAGGCCTGAGGCCCCTCACCTTCTTATTTTCTTTTGTTGCTCTGAAATTTTGTAAGCCTCTGGGCATTTTGTAAGGCTGGGGAGCCCGTAATACCCTTGTGAAGACTTTTGACTTTATGAATAAAATCTTTTTGCAGTAGTCTTTGCGTGCGCATTTTCCTTTTGTTTGTGGTAAATACTTGTATTTGCAATGTTCTGCTTTCACGTTTGGCCGGTTTTTCGTTAAGCGATCGCACGTCGAGTTGAATTGACCGATGAAAGGATGGTATCTCCATGGCCCCGAAGTCGAGGTGGAGATCGCTTGGTAAGACGTGTTGGGAGGCGGGCAGGGTAGTTGCTTAGCGGCCTCTGGATGAGGTCTTCGGATCCTTAGCCATAAAGGGCCTGGTAAGGACAGGCCGGGCAGGGTTGCTGCCCGGTGCCTCTTGGTGAGGGATATGATCCTTAGCGTGGGTGGGGCCGTAAGAGGCCTGCTAAGGATGGGCCGGGCAGGGTTGCTGCCCGGTGCCTCTTGGCGAGGGCTTTGATCCTTAGCGCGGGTGGGGCCTGCTAAGGACGGATCGGGCAGGGTTGCTGCCTGGTGCCTCTTGGCGAGGGCTTTGATCCTTAGCGCGGGTAGGGCCGTAAGGGGCCTGCTAAGGACGGGCCGGGCAAGGTTGATGCCCGGTGCCTCTTGGCGAGGGCTTTGATCCTTAGCGCGGGTGGGGCCGTAAGGGGGCTGCTAAGGACGGGCCTGGCAGGGTTGCTGCCCGGTGCCTCTTGGCGAGGGTTTTGATCCTTAGCGCGGGTGGGGCCATAAGGGGCCTGCTAAGGACGGGCCTGGCAGGGTTGCTGCCCGGTGCCTCTTAGCGAGGGCTTTGATCCTTAGTGCGGGTGGGGCCGTAAGGGGCCTGCTAAGGACGGGCCTGGAAAGGTTGTTGCCCGTTGCCTCTTGGCGAGGGCTTTGATCCTTAGCGCTGGAGGGGCCTGCTAAGAATGGGCCGGGCAGGGTTGCTGCCCGTTGCCTCTTGGCGAGGGCTTTGATCCTTAGCGCGGGAGGGCCGTAAGGGGCCTGCTAAGGACGGGCCGGGCAGGGTTGCTGCCCAGTGCCTCTTGGCGAGGGCTTTGACCCCGGGCGTCGGTGGGTAGGGAACTACCAGCCGGGGATAACCGAGCAGGGTAGCTGCTCGGTTTTATGAGGTTTCGTCCGACCCTCCGTTGGTCCATGAGCGTTGGGAGGAGCGACCGTCGTAGGGTGCGCGTGTCAGGAAAGCTTGGGGGAGACGTGACGTTTTGGGAAGCCGCGTCAGTTCTGCCACATGGCGGCGCGGCATTGGAGTAATCTTGACGGATCCCGAGATTCGGGCCCATGCACGCGCAAATCTCTATCCTCGAGGATTTTGTTTGAGGTTATAAATAGATAGGAGACGGCGACTCCTTCGGCAACGTTTTCTTTCGAGATAACTGGACGCATGTATTCGATTGAAGAGATCACCTTTGATGACGTCTCTTTGTACGATCAGTCCCTGGCTGAGGATGGATACCGGGGAGTGATTCAGCGTCTCGAAGGTCACTTTGGTCAGCTTCTACCTCGGAGGTCGTCCCTCCTACAGTTGTTGATGTACGCAATTTGGAGGAGGTCCCCGGGTTCGGACAACCCTCTCTCCGAGGAGTTCCTGGACGAGGCGCTCGACAAGGTGCGTTCGATCTTCTTGCTCGGCCTTATCTCGAAGGCCAGGCACGACCGATCCTTGGCCCTCATTCTGGAGTGCTTCAAAATGAGGTACGTCGTGATCCAGGGTGCAGAGGACGGAGTGTCGGGTGATTCCGTGGCGTCCCGAGTTAGCGTGCAGCATCGGCAGGAGCGGGCTACAGAGGCTAGGGCTCGGCTAGCGGAAATCCGCTTTGAGTACTACCGGGAGCACTTCCTTGATCCCGTACCACCTCTGTTGTAATTTCTTTATTTTTCTGTAAGGCCGAGGAGCCTATAGTACCCTTTGGAATAAATAAAACTCTTCTTTTTGCAATGTCTTATTGTTCCCTTCTTATTACATAAGCAGAAAGAATTTGAGAAAAGTTTACATTTGCCTTAGCGAAAGAAGAAGTACACGCTCGTAGATAATCTTTTTATTAGTACAGTTTGAGCTTCTCGGCGTTGTAAGGCCATGGAAACTTGCGCCCATCCGCATCTTGCAAGCGGTAGGCTCCGCCGGGCAGGGGCTCGGAGACGAGGAAAGGACCGTCCCACTTTGGAGAAAATTTATCCAGCTTGCCTTGATCGACGAACTCGTTCCGCCTCAAAACTAAATCTCCGGCCTTGAAAAAGCGACGCTTGACTCGCGCGTTATAGTAGCGGGCGGTTTTCTGTTGATAGGCGGCAGCTCTGATCTGAGCCCGGTCTTGTTTCTCCAAGAAGATGTCCAGGTTAGTTCGGAGTGCCGAGGTGTTCGCTTCATCGTCGAAGTGCTCGACCCGGTGACTGGGGAGCCTGATCTCCGCTGGGACCATTGCTTCGGTTCCGTAGCAGAGGCTGAAAGGGGTTTCCCGGGTGGGGGTTTTCTTCGACGTGCGGAGAGCCCATAAGACCCGGGGCAATTCTTCGACCCAACTACCTTGGCGCCCTTCTAGGCGTGTCCGAAGACCTTGGAGGACGTCCCGATTAGCGACCTCGGCTTGTCCGTTGCATTGGGGATGTGCGACCGCGGCAAATTTCATGAGGATGTGATATTCGCTACAAAATTCCTTAACCCTTTCGTTTTCGAAATTTGTTCCGTGGTCGGTGATAACGCACCTCGGGATGCCGAACCGGAGTATAACATTGTTCTGCAGGAACTTAATAGTTGTGGTGGCGTCCGGTTTCCTGATGGGAACGGCCTCAATCCACTTTGTGAAGTAATCCACCATGACAAGGACATACTTATGTCCGCCCGTACCGGTAGGGAGCTGGCCTATCATGTCCATTCCCTACTGGGCGAACGGCCATGGGGATGTAAGGGCGGTTAGCTCGGTAGCGGGGAGGCGAGGTATGCTTCCGTGGAGTTGGCAGCTCTTGTATCTCGTGACCAGCTTCTGGGCGTCCTGATGAATGGTCGGCCAGTAATACCCCTGGAGTAATGCCTTCTGGATTAAGGTTTGGGCCCCTTGGTCCGCGCCGCCGACCCCTTCGTGGATCTCACGGAGGACGTAGTCGGCTTCGTGGGGGTCGACGCACTAGAGCATGGGCTGAGTGAAGGACTTCTTGTAGAGGTTCCCATTGCCCCAGACGAAATGGAGAGCTCTGGCTCGGAGACGGCGGGCTTCTCCTCGGTCTTCTGAGAGAGTACCTTCCCTCAGGAAGCCCACGAAGGGCTTTCTCCAGTCCCGATCTTCCTCCCGGGCTGTATACACTTGGAGTATTGTCGCCCTGTCTTCCATGCTGGGCCGTGACAAGACCTCGAAGAGGATGCTCCTCTTGTCGTTGGCCGAGTAGGATGAAGCCAGCTTACTCAAGGCATCGGCTTGGGCGTTGAGCTGTCTGGGGATCTGCTCTACTTGGACATCGTCGAAGTCCTTTCGCAGTCTTCTTACCTCGGCCAAATACTTCACCATCAGAGGCTCCCGTGCCTCGAATTGGCCGGTAACTTGGCCAACGACTAGGGCGGAGTCGTTGCGGATCCGGATCCGGATCGTTTTCAGCCCCAGTCCGGAGGCTACGCGCAGTCCGGCCAGCAAAACTTTGTATTCCGCCACGTTATTTGAGTCCTTGAACCCGAGCTTTAGAGAATACTCCATTTCTGCCTCGTTTGGGCCCCGAATGATGAGTCCGGCACCACAGCCTTCCTCGGTCGAGGACCCGTCGACGTAAAGGAGCCAATCAGGGATGGAGTCGGGCTTCCCCTCGACCGAGGTTTGAGCTGTGGGGGCCGTTGTTGACTTCGGCTCTTTGCTGGGGATGGTGCACTCGACGATAAAATCAACTAGGGCTTGTGCTTTGATGGCCTGCCTCGGGCGGTATTTTATGTCGAATTGGGACAATTCTCATCTCCACTTCTCCAAGCGTCCAGAGGACTCGGGTGAGGCGGGGATGGCCCCTAAAGGGCGCTAGGTAAGAACAAGGACGATGTGCACCTGAAAATAGTGCCGCATCTTCCTTGAGACCACGACGAGTGCCAAGACGATCTTCTCTATGGCTGGGTACCTCGTTTCCGCGTCCTTGAAGACATGGCTCACATAGTACACCGACTTCTGGACTCCGTCGACCTCTCGGACGAGTACTGCGCCCGCTGCTTGGTCGGATACCGCCAAGTATAGCGATAGCTCGTCCCCTTCAACCGGTCGGGTGAGCAGTGGTGGAGTCTCAAGGTGCCTCTTCAATTGGTTGAAGGCGGTTTGGCACTCTTACGACCACTCGAACCTTGGAATTTTTCTTAGAGCCTTAAAGAACGGGAGGCACTTCTCCCCAGACCTCGACATGAAACGTGACAGCGGCTACCCGCCCTGTCAGCCGCATGATCTCGACGTTGGTCTTTAGCGCGGCCATGTTGAGGATGGCGTTGATTTTCTCTGGGTTGGCTTCGATCCCGCGGTGAGTGACCATGAAACCGAGGAACTTTCCCCCGGTGATCCCGAATGCGCACTTGGCGGGGTTCAGCTTCATCTTGAATTTGCGGAGGACGTTGAAGGCCTCGCCCAGATCCTTGGCGTGGTCGACCGACGAGACCGACTTGATGAGCATGTCTTCAACATAAACTTCCATGTTCCTGCCGATCTGGGGTTTGAACATGTGATTGACCAAGCGTTGGTACGTAGCTCCGACATTTTTGAGGACGAAAGGCATTACTTTATAGCAGTATACCCCCCGGTCCGTTGTGAATGCAATGAGACCTTCATCCGCCGGATTCATACGGATCTGATTGTAGCCGGAAAAGGCATCCATGAAGCTAAGTAGCTCGTGGCCTGCCGAGCTTTCGACGAGCTGATCTATCCGAGGGAGGGGATAGTTGTCCTTCGGGCATGCCTTATTGAGGTCGGTAAAGTCGACGCACATTCGCCACTTCCCGCTAGACTTTTTGACCATGACCACATTCGCCAACCATTCGGAGTATGGTACATTCCGAATGAAGTCTGCAGCGAGGAGCCTGTCTACCTCGTCCTCGATTGCCTTCTGCTTGGTCGGGGCGAAGCTTCGCTTCTTCTTCCTGACGGGTCGGGCCGTAGGATCTACCCCGAGCTTATGAGATATGATTTTAGGGTCGATCCCAGGCATGTCAGCAGGTGTCCAGGCAAACACATAGGAGTTGTTCCTAAGGAAATGAACTAGATCGTCCCACTGGGCCCCCGTCAGAAGTGACTCGATCTTTATGGTTCGTTCGCTGTCCTTTTCAACGAGGGGGACCTCTGCCAGTGGCTCCACCGGGGTCCCTCGGACCTCTTCGTGCTCATCTCGAGTGTCCAGAGAACCCTTGATGTCACCCTCGCCTTCAAAATCGTTTGTTGGCCGCTCGGTCGTCGAGGTTGCAGTGAAACAGACCTTCGCAGTCCGTTGGTCCCCGTAGGCCCGACCTATCCCGCCTTGGTCGAGCGGAAATTTCATCACTAAGTGGTATGTCGATATCTGGGCCCTGAGGGAGTTCAGCGTTGGGCGACCGAGGAGGATGTTGTAGGCCGACGGGATTTTCGCTACGATGAACTCCACAGGCACGGTGTGCGTACGGCCGGCCTCCTCGATGTTGAATTGGAGAGTGACTACCCCTTCCGCCGGGATGGAGTGGTTGGTGAACCCTGACAGGGCGTGGGTTGTCGGCCTTAGGTCCGACGGGGTGAGTTCCATTTGCAGGAAGCAGTCGTAAAATAGGATGTCCGCTGAGCTTCCAGAGTCCACCAGTATCCTCTGCACCTCATAGCGGTGGACCCGAGCGGTGATCATTAGCGGGTTGTTATGGGGCAGGGATATACCGTGGAGGTTCTCGTCGTTAAAGTCGATCGGCTCGGCTGCCCTGGCCTTCTTCCTCAGATGGCCGTCAGTACCGTCGGTTGGTATGGGGCGTTGAGCCTCGTAGGTATTTTTCGTACCCCCCACTTACATGACCATGATTTGGCCGATTGTTAATTCACCGGGAGGAGGACATTGCTCTTGTTCATGGTCAGCTTGCCGTTTATCCCATAAGTACGCCGCCAGGTGCCTCGAGCGGATTAGCTCCTCGATGTAGTCTCGGAGCTGCTTGCAGTTCTCTGTGGAGTGTCCTTGTGACCGGTGGAAGCTGCAGTAGGGGCCCGGGTGCGTTTTGCCGCCATGCGCGAGACTGGGGGGAGCTTAAAGAACCTTGTTTCCCCCAATCAGAGCAAAGCTCTGTTCAAATTTTCAAAATTTGAAATGAAGCAGCGCTTCATAAAGCGCCAGCAAGCAGCGCTCACGTGCAAAGCACGAGTGCGCTAGTCAGCGCTCTGAAGCAGCGCTTACGTGCAAGGCACGAGTGTGCTAGCGCAAAGAGCGCCAGCGCTCTGAAGCAGCGCTCACATGCAACGCACGAGTGCGCTAGCGCTGGAACTAAATATTCCCCACCATCAGATCAAAGATCCAATAAATATGATAAATCATCAATTGACCAGAATAAATTTTGTTAAGGAAAGATTCATCAAAATTTGTCCAAACAAAAGGATTGTGCTCTGTAAATCAGAGCACCGTTGGATCAATGATCCAAAGGTGATTAAAAATCACCAAAATATAGAATAAATTCTGTATGGGAAAAGATTTCCCAATCTTTTTAAAAACAAGAAAATTTCCTTCTGTAAATCAGAAGCCCTTGGATCAAAGATCCAACGATGGGGAAATCCCCAAATCAATTAGAGAAAAAGATCTCCTTAACCGATTGAACAAATCAGCCTTCACTATATAAAGGCCCCAAGACTTCAAGTCTGGGATATACAGAGACAAATAGAGGAACCCCCCATAAACTTTGAGAAATTCAAAGACAAAGAGCAAGCTCTCAGAAGAAGAAAACTTTCTTCAAGGTAAAAAAGAAAAAAAGAACAGAGAGATGAAATCATCTCATATAAAAGAAGAATTTACTTCTTTTTCTAAGATCATAGATCTATAAGACCAAGATCTTTCACAACAGAGATCAAAGTATCTCATCGTAAAAAAATAAGAGGAAGAACTTAATCTTCTTCAGATCATAGATCTATAAGACAATTGTCTTTCAGAGATCGTAATATCTCATTATAAAAAGGGGGAGAATAATTCAATTCTCTTAGGATCATAGATCTATAAAGACAGAGCCTTTCACCAAAAACATAAGAGATTGAAACATCTCCTATAAAAAGTAAGAACTTTGTTCTTAAATCCATGAGACAAAGTCTCTTATAGAGAGAATGTAATTCTCAGGACGCAAAGCTGTTTAAAGAGAGCCTCAGTGCTCCAATTAAAGAAGAGCGCCTCAGCGCTCCAAATCTAGCGCACAGCGCTGCAGAGCTTTGGCGCTCCAAACTTAAACAGAAGCGCATTGCGCTCATTGACTGGCGCCCACCACCAAGCGCGCCACGTGCTCCCTACGTGTCCGCTACTTGAACAGAAGCACTTTGCGCTCTTTGGACTGGCGCTCAGCGCCAAGCACGCCACGTGTTCCTCACGTGTGCGCTACATCACAAGAAGCGCTCTGCGCTCATTGACTGGCGCTCAGCGCCAAGCGCGCCACGTGCTCCTCATATGTGCGCTGCTAAGCAGAAGCACCTTAGCGTTCCAAATCTGGCGTACAGTGCCAAGCGCGCCACGTGCTCCTCACGTGTGTGCTACCCAGCAGAAGCGCTCTGCGCTCATTGACTGGCGCAAAGCGCCAAGCGCGCCACATGCTCCTCACGTGTGTGCTAAAGGAACATAAATTGTTCTATAAATAAAGCCCAGAGCTATGATGAATGCTCAGCATTCAATAAAAGACAAAAAGATTGTCAGAACCCAAACCAATGCTTAGCATTGTTAAATGTTTAACATTTTAACTAAATGGGCCGAGCCCAAAGTGGCCACAGAACCCTACTTCAGATTAATTGAGCCCATATGCTCATAAATCCTTGATTTTAGTCCTAAATTAGACTACAGATCCCAACCAATATTTGTTCAAGGGTACATCTCTTCACTCCTCTGATATTTATCGTTGTAATCCTTCAACGTCTTCAGAGAGGTGACGGGTCCCGACAACCAAACATTCCATGGACTGTGCGGTCCTTAGACTCATGGACTATTGATTGATGGAGATTTTTGGGGTCTTAGGAAGGGGTAATGAAATCCCCACCCAATCTTAATTGGTGTTATAGCCCCTTAGATTCCGTTTTAAATATGCAAAGTAGTAACACATCAAAATCTAAAACACTTGCCAAAAAAAATTTCTTTTTATTTGCGGCGCAAAGAATCCTACACAAAAACAATTTATTGGAGAGGGAAAAAGATTTTGCGCAAAGAAACCTGCAGGAATTTTTTTTCAGTGGAGCGCAGAGGAGAGAAGGAGAAAAATATACTCACATAGTGTTTTTAAACAGCCGACGTCACCTGTTTGATTGCGGATCAGCGGTCAAACTCTTGCTTTCGCCGCGGTTCCACGGTGGTTCAGTTGGTTTAGGCCTCCAAAAATTTTCTGTGTGCTGTTATGGTTCTCCTCTGTCTGCTCAGATCCTCTGTTTCTTGATTTGTTCACTAGGCTTGCTCCAGATTTGAATCAGTCCGTCTTCTTTTCCTGCACAATTCATACAAAACTAATCAAAAATAACAAGATGATTTTTTTTAATGTTTTTTTAAATTTTTTTATATTTTTTATTCAATTAACCCGAAATTACAAAAAGAAATAAACTATCGTTTCCCCGGCAACGGCGCCATTTGATTGATGGAGATTTTGCGTACGTGCGTTTTAAATTTAAGAATAAGAATACAGCAATCAAGACGATGTCGCTTTGTAGCTAGCCGGTTGAGTACGGGTCGGTCCACATGAAAAAGGTGTTATTTTCTTTAAGTTCTAACGAGTTAAGTCCTATTTTTGGTAGGTTTTGTTTTGAAATCTAAGAATGAGATTCAATTGATTTAAAGTCTTGGTAGGGTTAGGATTAGGTTAGTTTGGAATAGGGATTCTACTCACTGCTTTTAATGCCCTAATTAAGAATTTAAGTGTTAGGGTAATAGTCAACAAAGGGAATTAGCACGACTAGGAAGAAACGTAGTTTCTTCCTTTTGGTCCTTGTCCGTCCTTTCTTGACTTTTAGCCCTAACCTCCGGTTAATTCAACCACAACCGGTCTAACTAGGGAATCACCGCTATCATGTAGGATAGGGTGCCGGAGTGAGCGGTGTGTGGTTAAATTAACTAGAGTCCTAATTAAATTATATGGACAAGGAAAGGAGTGAGAGAGATTTCCTTCTCTCAAACATTCTCTATCCTAACCCTAACAAGTGAGGAATTACTCACTCATTAGGAAAGTGACAATCAAATTCATTTTTATATTTTTTTATATATTAGAAAACTAAATTGCAGATAATAAAGAACAGATAAGAAATTTCAGGAATTAAAATTCAGATAAAAAAATGCAAGATAGAAAGGAAACTTACTTTATTGATACCTCTTCAACGATTACAATGAAATTAAAATTTTAAATCTACGAATTAAAAAAGGCATAAAAACTAAAGAGAGGCATCTTCCAAAAGGAGGCCCCCTGAAAGAGGCACCCTAAAAGAGGCACACCTTATTTGGTTTTGAACTTTCCTATTTATAGATAGAAAAACCCTAGGTTTATATTCTGATCCATACACGAAATTACAAAACTACCCCAAGAGAGACGAGTCAAAGCACCGACACTGCCATCGACACGTGCATTGCACGGCCGCGGAACCACAGCAGAAGTGCCTGTTTGGCCGCGGTTCCGCGGCCATATGGTGGAGTCTTGGGTCCATCTTTTCAGGTCTTCTACTATTTTCTTTTATCTTCTGTTTGGTACACTTGGTTTCTCAAAAGCTCTTCTTTTCTCTTCTAGATATTCAGCAGTGGAATTTTGCCTTGAACTCCGCTTGAACTGGTATGCGGCATCATGCGGATCAGTATTCATCTGTTATTGGTCGTAGTCCCACATTTGTTGCGACTTTTACGAATCTCACTGTAAAGAGCTGAGAACCTGAAACCTGCAACTATTTAGCAGACATGGATCAAAAGCACCTATTTATATGCAATGTGATTAAGAATGGACGATATAAAAATGCAAAAATCTGATATGAACAAATACCCCCAAACTTATCTTTTGCTCGTCCCGAGCAAAATCAATTTTATTCTCAAAAAAAAATTCTAGCCTCACTTTCGCAGGGAACGCGATTGCACTGAGCTCGTGCAACAAGCCGTTAAACCTCTAGGTGTCCGTAGTAGGAGGAGTGTTGTCTCCTGAGGGTTTTCAGCGGATACTACCCACAAAATCCGATCAATTTGGCCGTTGACTCTAATTCTTCAATTCATATTCTAGCAAGAAAATCTATCATCTTTAGAAATTATCAACCCGTGTTTTTCACACTTCCTTTTTATTTAACCTTAGATCATATACGTTTTGCCAGTTTATAAAGCTTTCAGCATCTCCTAAGTTTTCCTTCTAAGGTGCAATCTTAACTCAGAAATTTTTATCATCTCTACTGAAGATATAAGCCCTATCTTTTATTCCTATCTCTCCTCCAAACTCCAATTATATACCTCTACGTGTGTGTAATTATCACCCCTACACTTGGAAATTCAATTCAAGCTATCATACTCTTGTCCATCTTCCAAAATACTTTTAGTTGGTGAATTTTAGATAAAATTGCTCACACATCCTTCATGCGACCATTAATACTTCTTGAGGTACTAAACGACCGATTACAAAATGTGCTTGCACATTTAGGCGTAATTCCTCGTTTTGCAATACCTAAGGCTTAGAAGTGACTCCCAAACCAGTTGGTCTAAGGCACTTGGTAATAAAGCACCCTCGCTATATTTTTTTTATTTATAATGCCTTAAGTAATTACAAAACCAGTGTTCATTTTTTTATCTCTTTATTCACCACTTATACTTTTATTTTATTTTCCTTCATACTAAGGATTTTAGACAAGAGCATTCAAGATATTCTCTACTATCCCAAGTTTCAAGATGTGTGTGAGTGCGTAAAGTAGGGTATATATTTTCAGAATTTGGACTTAAGGTTTAGAATTATTTTTCAGACTTATACTTCAAATAGAGCTTTCAACACTCTTCCCTTATTTCGATTTAGCCCAAGAATTGAACTCAAAATTTGCCTATTTCTAAATAAATTATAAGGACGTATATTTTCTACAGTTAAACTTTAAGAAAAGTTATTTTTAGGGTTTTTAATTTACTAAGTTTAGGATCTAGTTTTTCCTAACTAGTCAACCGTCATGTTGAACTTGAGTCAAATATGGCCAAAATTGAACTTTTCAATTTTTATAATTTTTAATTTTTTTCAATTTTTATGGTTTTTTTTTATATAAGTATGCAAATGCAAAATATACAAATGAATGCGAAAGAATAAAGCTTACCGAGCACACCCCCAAACTTAAACTTGACAGTGCCCTCACTGTCAGACTACACCAAGAGGGTCAAAATTGTCGGCGCTCCCCTGTTTTTTTTTATTTTTTGTAAAAGAAAACCAAAAAAATATATACACAAAAAGATCCCCCCCAACTTAAGTGAAACAGTGTTTCCACTGTTTAAGCGTTAAAGTTCAGAGTTAGGGAGAGAACAGTATCAAGCTATACAGGGCCTTACAAAGGCTAAAAGTTAACACCAACCATTCAAAAATTTTATCGTTATAATAGTGTGGTTGGTGAAAGAATACGGAGAGGAAAGAAATGGAGAATACATGAGACCGTATGCGGAGAGAAGCGGGATACGGTCTCGGTGGAGGAGAAGAATGGCGGAAGGGAGAAAGAAGTGGAATACGAATTTGAGGGTGGAAATGATTTGAATAAATTAGTACCATCTGTAATGATCGATGTGAAAAGATGGATTGCACTAATCTATCAATATGGCGAGAAATTGGGTCAAATCCCTCAAGATTCGTGAGAAAATATGGGTACGCCGAACTTGGTAAACCAGACACAGATAATGAAGGTGATACGGTGTCTTGCACGGTCGAAACGATGGAAAGGATTGAGGAGAGTGATTGAGGAAGGGTAACAGTTAAAGGTTCAGGAGGGTGTACACAGTCAGTGGAAGGGACATGATGAATTAGAAAATCCGACTCATCGAGCAAAACTGGTTCATCCTCAATACTATCCTCAAAATTCCCCTCAAAAGTTATCTCATCCATACATTTATCATCAAAATCCAGACGCATATGAAGTTCGGAAAAAACAGTTAATGACTCGGGATGATGAATTGGAGAGAGAAACTCATCCAAATTTGTGGGTTCATCATCCGAAATATTCCCAGCGTCGATATCCTCAACCAAGTGAAAATCAATTTTTTCAGACACCCCATCAAAAACATGGATATTAATCAATTCAGGTTTTAGGGTGGAGGTGTAGAGGTCAAAAGGATTGGTGATGGTTTCACTCGAAAGGGACCATTCACAATCAGATAAATCAAACACTACAAAGTCGCATAACTCATTAAGCGTTCTATCTTCAACTGGTGAATCATTTGGGACACTTAATAGACATTCAAAATCGGAGTTGTGGGATTCAATTGAGGATGGGTAGGTTTGATTTGGAAGGGTGCACAGCTCACTCTCTCCACTCAAATTCTCAATCTGTCCAATCGCCTCATCATACATTGGAAAATTTGGAGCTAGTTGGAAACTAGTTATCGGGTCACTAGGTTGTATAAGGGCGGTCATGGACGCATTCAAATCCATCATCTGTTGGCATGACGCTACCCTAAAGTCTTCCAACAACTGTTCCAGACTAGACATGTGTTGTGAAGGGGTTTCAGTAAAAAATTCAAATTCGTTTGGATACTAGAAACTCCCAAAAGGCTGTTCAGAAGCAATGTCTAGAGAAGGTGCAAAAGTTGGGTAGGATGGATAAGAATTGAATGGTTAGACAGGGGTAGGATCAACATACGGATAAGAAGGTGAATGGAATTGTTGATCCAAAGAATTCGCAGTGGTGAAAGGAGTGAAAGATCGGTTACGAGATTGTTCAATATGTTCAGCAATAGACATAGGTTTTGGGGTTACAACTGGACTCTCAAAAGGAGTATCAATATGAGAAGAGGTGAATGTTTGAAACGGTTGATACGAAGTGGATTGCTGAGTCCAATTGTTTGTCCTAGACGCGTCTATTCGATCTTTCAAAGAGATTTTTGGCATGGAGGGGTCGTTCGAAATTCGACCAAAATAAGAACCGTAGGAAGTAATTTCTGGTTGTGGGTACCAAAGTTCGGCAAGAGTTTTGCGAGGTGGGGTACCCATGATGTGATGAGAGAAAAGAGAAGAAAAAGAATGCGATTTTTTTAATTTTTTTAAATATTTTTAAAAAAAATTGTTTGTTTTTGGAGTTTTGAAATTTTTGAAAGTGTTTTTTCTCTTTTTAGAAAGAGTTTTTGCAAGAATGTGTACGGACTTACGGCACAATTTCAAACATTCACAGTTAAAACATGCACAATCATACCTAGAGCTATGGTCCTCAAAGTCCACTAGACTGCTCCTAACTGTTCCAAAGTGACAAGTTGTGAGATATCCCTCAAATCGTCTCTTAGCTGCCAATTATGGCCAGGTAAGCACAAATGAAGAAAGGAGGGTTCCGCTCACGAATCACCGTGAGACGGGCCTTTTAAAGTTACCTTTCTCACTTGTCTAGCCTAGGCACCACAAAGTCAAATTAAGATAAACGATTGAATGCCCACAACCTTCCTCTATTCGAATGAGCACGACAGTCCTTAGTTGGCCGAGTCTTCGTATTTTTTAATTTAGCTCAAGGGTGGTGCATCTGCTTTTAGTGATTTTTGGGGTCTTAGGAAGGGTAATGAAATCCCCATTCAATCTTAATTGGTGTTATAGACCCTTAGATTCCGTTTTAAATATGCAAAGCAGTAACACACCAAAATCTAAAACACTTGCCAAAAAAAAATTTCTTTTTATTTGCGGTGCAAAGAATCCTGCACAAAAACAATTTATTGGAGAGGGAAAAAGATTCTGCGCAAAGAAACCTGCAGGAAATTTTTTTCAGTGGAGAGCAGAGGAGAGAAGGAGAAAAATATACTCACAGAGAGTTTTTAAACAGCTGACGTCACCTGTTTGACCGCGGTTCCACGGTCAAACCCCTGCTTTCGCCGCGGTTCCGCGATGGTTCAGTTGGTTTAGGCCTCCAAAATTTTTCTGTGTGCTGTTATGGTTCTCCTCTGTCTGCTCAGATCCTCTGTTTCTTGATTTGTTCACTAGGCTTGCTCCAGATCTGAATCAGTCCGTCTTCTTTTCCTGTACAATTCACACAAAACCAATCAAAAATAACAAGATGATTTTTTAATGTTTTTTTTTAAATTTTTTATTCAATTAACCCGAAATTACAAAAAGAAATAAACTACCGTTTCCCCGGCAACGACGCCATTTGATTGATGGAGATTTTGCGTAGTGCGTTTTAAATTTAAGAATAAGAATACCGCAATCAAGACGGTGTCGCTTTGTAGCTAGCCGGTTGAGTACGGGTCGTTCCACATGGAAAATGTGTTATTTTCTTTAAGTTCTAACGAATTAAGTCCTATTTTTGGTAGGTTTTGTTTTGAAATCTAAGAATGAGATTCAATTGATTTAAAGTCTTGCTAGGGTTAGGATTAGGTTAGTTTAGAATAGGGATTCTACTCTCTGCTTTTAATGCCCTAGTTAAGAATTTAGGTGTTAGGGTAATAGTCAACAAAGGGGATTAGCACGACTAGGAAGAAACGTAGTTTCTTCCTTTTAGTCCTTGTCCGTCCTTTCTTGACTCTTAGCCCTAACCTCCGGTTAATTCAACCACAATCGGTCTAACTAGGGAATCACCGCTATCATGTAGGATAGGGTGCCGTAGTGAGCGGTGTGTGGTTAAATTAATCAGAGTCCTAATTAAATTATATGGGCAAGGAAAGGAGTGAGAGAGATTTCCTTCTCTCAAACCTTCCCTATCCTAACCCTAACAAGTGAGGAATTACACACTCATTAGGAAAGTGACAATCAAATTCATTTTTATATTTTTTTTATATATTAGAAAACTAAATTGCAGATAATAAAGAACAGATAAGAAATTTCAGGAATTAAAATTCAGATAAAAAAATGCAAGATAGAAAGGAAACTTACTTTATTGATACCTCTTCAACGATTACAATGAAATTAAAATTTTAAATCTACGAATTAAAATAAGTCATAAAAACTAAAGAGAGGCATCCTCCAAAAAGAGGCCCCCTAAAAGAGGCATACCTTATTTGGCTATGAGCTTTCATATTTATAGATAAAAAAAACCTAGGCTTACATTCTGATCCATATACGAAATTACAAAACTACCCCAAGAGAGCCGATTCAAAGCACCAACACTGCCACCGACACGTGCATTGCACGGCCGCGGAATCGCGGCAGAAGTGCCTGTTTGGCCGCGGTTCCACGGCCATATGGTGGAGTCTTGGGTCCATCTTTTCAGGTCTTCTACCAGTTGCTTTTATCTTCTGTTTGGTACACTTGGTTTCTCAAAAGCTCTTCTTTTCTCTTCTAGATATTCAGCAGTGGACTTTTTCCTTGAACTCCGCATGAACTGGTATGCGGCATCATGCGGATCAGTATCCATCTGTTATTGGTCGTAGTCCCACATTTGTTGCGACTTTTACGAATCTCACTGTAAAGAGCTGAGAACCTGTAACCTGCAACTATTTAGCAGACATGAATCAAAAGCACCTATTTATATGCAATACGATTAAGAATGGACAATATAAAAATGCAAAAATCTGATATGAACAACTATGATGTCCTTAAACTTTACAGACTATGACGTCTTTAAACTACGGACTGTGGAGTCCTTAAACCCATAGACTATGATGTCCTTAACCTCGGACTGTGGGGTCCTTAAACCCATGGACTATGATGTCCTTAACCTTAGACTGTGAGGTCCTTAAACTCATAGACTATGATGTCTTTAAACTCCATGGACCGTAACGTCCTTAAACTAATGGACCGCAAAGTCTCTAAACTAAAACAATAGAGTCCAAATGCTCTTTTGTTGGATCTAATCGATCCCGTTAAGTTGATCTTAGTCTAAAATTAGACTAACGTATCCTTAACACACGTTTAAGTCGATCTTAGTCTCAAATGAGACTAACGCATCTTTAAACCCAACCCCAAACCCAAATCTAAGAAGATATGGATTTGGACTAATCCACGCCCTACGGGCGACAACATAAATTAGTCTCCGTATACAACCCACGGGCAACCAAGAACAAAACAAACACACACAACACGAAGTGACCATCTGGAGAAGGAGAAAGTGGTTACCGCGATGCGGTAGCGTAACTAACTGCAGGGGCTTGCGCCTGCAGGGAAAAGCGTCCCCACAATAAAAAACCCCTCAACGATGGGAAATCTGACGAAGTCTGCTATATCGACTGCATCCGTTTAAACCTTCGATACATGGTGCCATAAATCAGCTTGGTATCTTCGGAGAGGTGGACGGATAGCACCAAATAGCATCTGCCCTCGAAATTCACGCCGGACGTCCCAACGTCCCGGTCGCGTCCTTCGGAGGAGAACGGATTCTGGCACGCCCGGTGGGACCTTTTCCTCTTTCCACTCCACACTTCGTGTGTCGTGTTCGTAAATGAATCGCGGTTTAATGTGGTTGCTCTTGGATTCGAGGTACTAAGATTTGGTGTCTTGCTCCCGTGCAGATCAATGGTTCAAACTGCACTAATTGCAACAACTCCCGTTCCGCCTCGTCTGGAGGAGTAACCTACGGGCCCTAAGCGGCCTCCCTTTTCACAATGCCGGTGGAACAAGTGACTCAAGACACCACTGGGCTATTCTTCGGGACCATGATCCTACCAGCGAGCTTCAACGTTCAGATGCCGTTACAGGAAGCTGCGAAGAAGTCGGTCTTTGATCGGCTTGCAACCACCGCGGCCCCTGCGGGTCGTCCAGTTCCAATGCCTCAGTCTTCGACAGGCTGGGTCAAAGCTCAAGTGGGCCCGCAAAGAGGCTCTCAATACCAGAGAAGGGCACTCCAACTCCTGTTACAGTTGAGGTCGTCCAAGCTGCTTTCCCTATTCGAAGGTCGGCTTTCGACAGGTTGACCATTCCCTCTCAGCGGACGTCTGTCTTTGACAAGCTGCGGCAACAACATGCTCTCATCAGAACAGGGGGCATAGAAAAGATGATCCAACAATGGTGGTAGTCCCGGCTGCACGACATGCTCGACGTCGCCACTGGCGCCGAGTGAGGAAAGCTGGGGTCAATTCCCCTTCTGGATTGACTCCGCTAGCTCCAATGGTAGAAGTCGATGCTGTTGTTCCAACTGTGAACAGTTTTGAACCACTCAGGAGGGTGCGCAAGAACTCTCCGACGGCCGTGCTGAAGAGATCTCCTCCACCTATGGAGAGCACTACGAAGGCGAAGCTCGAACAGCCTCCTCAGCAGCTGTCCTCTAAAATTTACAAGGTCTGGCGTTAAGTCCAAGACTCGGTGATTGATCAAGATTACTCCCGCCGACAGAAAAAGATGAAAATTCAGCGAGAAGAGGACCATCCTGTCAAGCTACAAAAGGTGTCATCTGTTTGGGTGCCCGCTGCAACGGCTCCCTCAACTTCGACCGCCCACAAAAGAATGAGGCCGGAGAAGATCTCTGCGTCTTTGGCAAATCGCAAATACATTGAATCTAAACACCCCAAGTCTGGGGGCATAGTGGTGCATACCATCTATATGGCATTCGGAAAAGAGGATAGCCGTATCTCCACAGGTCATCGACCGTTTACGCGATCAGTGACTAAGGCTCAGGAGCAACAACAACAAAAGCTCCAAGAGATGCTAACAGCTATGGCCGCACTCACGGGACCGAAAGCAAGCCCAGAGATGTCCTCAGAGCAACGTCATGAGCAGGAAACTGATGCTGAATTCCTTCGGAGAATGCTTGAGAAAAAGGACAAAGAGGCCGCGGAACAAGCGGCCAACATAAAACAAATGGCCTTTCTATTCCAAGAAATGGTGGGCCTGACGATCCAGCCGGACTCTCCAGCCGAAGATCCTCCAATAATAATTGAAGATGATAGAGGAGAGACATCAAATTCTCTGTCGGCTCTGTCAACGGCCAAGGAGGAGACCATCTCCAAAGCCACGCTCGATGATTATATAGCTCAACAAATATGAGCTCATCAAGCGAATGAAGCGGCTGGCCAAGACGTCAGAACTGGACGGCCCTATTCGGGTTGGTATGATCAAATAAAGTACCCACTAGGATACACAATTCCTAAATTCCATGTGTACAAGGGGACAGGCAATCCCCATCAACATGTCGCTAAGTTCAGGGCTCTCTGTGGCAACACTGGAGGGGATGATAAGCTACTGCTCTGCCAATTCGTCGGCAGCTTGGCGGAGACGACATTCGAATAGTACTCAGAGCTTCCCAACGACTCCGTCAAAACTTTTACAGAGATAGAATTGCTATTCACCCAGCGGTTCGCAAGCGCTAGCGAACGCACCCCAATCACTGCATTAATTAACGCCAGAGTAAAGCCAGACGAAACATGGGTGCAGTACGCGATACGGTGGCAGAATTTATGGTCGAAGTGCGAGCAGCGCATCGAAGAAGCTCCTGCGGTAGGCATGTTCGTAGGGACCCTCGACCCTCAGGCGACCATTTCACAATTCATGATGTTCTTCAAGCCGACTACTTTCCAGGCCTTGATTGACAAGCTGGCCCAAATGGATCAGATGGGTCATAGACCATCTTCTTCGAAGCTGGAATCTCGAAATGAAAAAGGGAAGGGGAAAGCAACCTTCGTCGCTAATGCTCAGCAGCAGCCCAGTGGTCCAAAGCCAACTGATCGCCAAGATGAAAGACGGCGATTCTTCAATGAGAAACTGAAGCGCCCTTATTCGTTTCCCCGGAATAAAATGAGGAGACTGTTCGAGCCGGCGGTGCGTAACAGGCTCATCTTCTTGCCGGATCCGAAATGCCCATTGCAACCCGGTGAGGCCAGTAATCCTAATTATTGCCCCTTTCACCAAGTGGTAGGCCATCCAATCGAAGATTGTTTTGTCTTCAAAGGCTGGATTGAAGACCAATACCAATAGGGCAAATTCGCACTGTCCGAGAATTGGAAAGTAAGCCATTTGATTTATGTGAAAAATTGTGTTTGTAGTTAACCGCAATCAATAACGGTGTCGCGCGTAGCTAGACCGAGATGAGTACGGGTCGTCCTCAGGAAAACGTTGAACCTTTTACTCTTACTTTAGATGTGTTGAGAAAGAGAGGAGGGATAAAGAATTTTATAGAAAGATTTCTAGATCTACGTTAAACAAGAATGTAAATTATAGATCTAGATTATTTTAAAGATGTAATTAATATAATAAGAGAGCTTGTAGGGTTCGTTAGGATTTAGTAGTTATGGATGATTAATTAAAAATTACCATTTTTATCCATTAATAGATTTAGAACTAGAACGACGGTGATGCGTGTAGATTAGGGTTTCTGGAGGGAAAAGGAATCCCACTCTTAACCCTTATCTCGACACGGAACTCCGTTCATTATCTAGCCTTTACCAAAACAATCATTAATCTAATCTCTAATCACGGTCGGAACTAGCAAAGAATTGCTAGCGCGCCCGATTAGGATGTTAATGATTCTTTTGATAAAGTTCCTAAACTTTATAGGACTTAAAAAGGGTTTAATTATTTTCATCGTCCATTAGCCTACCCTAATCCTACGAACCCTAACAAGCGGAGAATTACTCATGCATGTTGGGAAAAGAAGATGAAAAGAAAGAGAGGGAAAACATAATAAAAAAAAACAATTAAATAAAATAACTACCTTTATTAATCGACTTCTTCAAACTACACTTTTAATCCGTAGAAAATGATTACAAAACTTGATTTGCTTCTCGATCTTTCCTAAGGAGGTAGTCGAACAGTCGATGATCAGCCTGGATGCGTGAGCCGTCTTGGACTTCGTGATCTCTTCGGCTTGATGTCTTCTAACTTTAGCCCTTGGTCCTTTATACAGCCCTCAAAGAAGAAAAACTAGTTACCATATATGGTGACTTCCTAATATGGTAACTTTCCATGCCTGGATTCTGAGTCCCTGTCAGTATTGATTTTATGATTTTGGCAGATTTTTGATCCTGATATCTTGAACATCTTCATCTCTTGACCTGAGCTAAATCTTTCATAATATCTCTATGAATAATGTTAGTTTATTTATTAAATTAGAGAGAGTGTCTTAATCACTATATATGGTAATAAATCTTTAAGAAACTTGATTAAGAATATTTAATATGCTATGCACTTTATATGGTAATAAATCTTTAACAAACATGATTAAGAATATTTGATATGCTATGCATCTTTTAATTAATAAAATATTATGCATATATTTTGAAATATTATTCTAACCATTTGTATGATATTATATCTTTTAAGAATTGTGATTAGAATATTTGATATGATATGCATATTTTCAATTACCAAAATATTATATAAATATAAAATGCTTATATTTTCCTTCATAATATTAATTATAATATATAAACATATGGCAAATAGTATTTTGCAGATAAATCCAAATATGTTTAATATTTATAATAAACACCTTTTATTATTTAAGAAATGTAAGGAAAATACTTATACCAAAGTGCAATATTTTCAACTGAACAAATACCCCCAAACTTAATTTTGATCGTCCCGAGCAAACTAATTATTCAAGAGAAAGAGAAAAAGAAAAAGAAAAACCTAATTAGCACACTTTCGTAGGCAAACACGATTGCACTGAGCATGTGGAATAAGCCGTTAAACCTCTAGGTGTCCCTAGTAGGAGGAGTGTTGTCTCCTGAGGGTTTTCAGCGGATTACACCCACAAAATCCAATAGCAAAAGAGAGATGGTGAAATTTACATATAAAGATAAGAACCATAAAAGAAAGACTTTGAAAATAAGAGTTTCCAACTATACTAGCTTTTCAGTTGTCATGAGCCCTATCTTAATAGTCATGAAAAAATGTTAGAAATCACATTATCCCTCAATAAAACATCGTCTTTATTCTTCATTCCTACCTTTCGTCCAAACATCGATCATATACCCCTACGTGTGTGAAATGACATCCCTACACTCGGAGAATTCAATTCAAGCTATCATACTCTTGTCCATCTACCTCAGTACTTTTTAACTTGATGAATATTTAGATTTGCTCACACATTTTCATGCGACCGTTAATACTTCTTGAGGTACTAACCGACCGATTACTCATGTGCTTGCTGATTCGGTGATAATATTTTCCTCGTCTTGTACCACCTAAAGCTTAGCAGTGACTTCCAGACCAGTTGGCCTTAGGGCACTAGGTGAAGAGGCACCCTCGCTATATTTTTTTTATTGCTGCCTTGGCGATAACAAAACCAGTGTTCATTTTTTTCTTTTCACCAATTTATATTCTCTTTATTTTTTTTTCATTTCCTTCATACTTTGGCTTTTAGACAAGAGCATTTCAAGGTATCCTCTACTATCCCGAGTTTCAAGACGTGTGTAAGTGCATATAGTAGAGTATCAACATTCAAATGTTTGGCTTCCAGAATAGAAACTATTTTTCAGACTTATTTTTATCCTCAGATTAGTAACTTCCTTCATCTTACTAACTCTTAGGACAACGGCTCATAACTACTTATTACCAGTTTGTTTAAGAAAACTTCTAATTTTCTTGGTTTTCTTAAACTATTCCTATCTTTTGGATGTAATTTTTCACTTTCTACTCTTTTGTTACAAAAGAAATTTTTTTGAAAATTTTGAAAATATTGTGCTTATGCAAAATATGATGCAAATTGATGTGTAAATAAGCACAAACCTCCCCCAAACCTGTTTACAGCAGTGTCCTCACTGATGTCATCCGTTAAGCTCAAAAACCTGTAGACTTGGGAGGAAATTATTAATGGGGGAAAGAATATATGAAAGTGAAAATCCTCCCCCAAATTTATTTTAGGCTCACAAATTTGTAAAAATCATTTTCTTTTCAAGAGCCAAAATATACCACACCCCCCAAACTTTAAACAATTTTAATCTTTTAAAATCACATGAGGGGGTCAAGGTTATTGGTCAATGCCAAGCTTTGCAAAGACCGAAGGTCAACACCAACCATTCAAAAATTTTATCGATGAAGCACCAAGTTTGGTTGAAGAACATGTCACCTTTCGACAAGAAGAAGTGGGGCGGTAATAAGAGGTGTAATGGAAAATGATTGCGTCTCAATTTGGAGAGACGACACAGTGATAGTGATGATGGATTACTCGCATTATCATGATTGTCCAAAAGAAGGGGTGGAGGTTCAATTTCTTCATCTTGGAGTTGATTTATCTCAACGCCCGTGTCTTTTAAAAATGCGAGTTCATCAGCGAAAATTTCCTCAAAGCTTTCATCGATACCCCGAAGAATAATGTCATCAGAAAAAATGGGATGATCGTCAGACTCTATAAAAAGTTTCTCATCAGTGTTAGATGTTGACCCGGACAACTCGGTGGAAGAGTCCGTATCAAGCAACAACATATGAAAAGAGTCAGTATCATGAGGTTGATCAAATTCGCTGCTGTCGACATCCATTAATTCGACAGAACACACATGAGCATAGGGTTTGGAGGGTTCACTTCCCAACTTGTAAATGTTAAGCTCAATTGACTTCTTTCCAAAGGATAGGGTCATAGAGCCGTTTCTACAATTGATTATTGCGTTGGAAGTGGCCAAAAAGGGTCGACCGAGTATCACCGGAATTTGATTGCGTGGGTTTGCCACAGGTTGTGTATCAATAACGATAAAGTCCACAGGGAATATGAATTCCCCGACTTTGATTAACACATCCTCTAGCTCACCCCTAGGTTGGGTGATAGATCGATCGGCCATCTGAAGAGTGCAATGCGCAGGTTTTAACTCTCCGATCCCTAATTGCTCATAAACAGAATACGGAAGCAAGTTAACACTAGCACCTAAATCGAGTAGAGCACGATTGATATTTTTACCCCCAATGGAAATAGATATTGTAGGACTTCCGGGGTCCTTTCGTTTCTTGGGTAGTTGTTGTGTAAAAGCAGTGCTCACATTACTCGCAAGGAAAACTTTTTTAGGTACTTGAACTTTTCTCTTCCTAGTGCACAAGTCTTTTAGGATTTTCGCATATGACGGAACTTGTTGAATGGCATCTAGGAGAGGAATGTTTATGTTAACTTGCTTAAAAATTTCCACAATCTTCTCCATTTGTGGACTTGGTCTGTTGCCCCTTAACTTGTTTGGATAAGGTGCTTTATCAATAAGGGTTTGGTCCAACATTGGAGAGGATTGTAGGGACGGATTCGATCCCAAAACTGGAGTGGGAATCGATTTAGATAGATTTGGCGAAATGGGCGAAGGGTTCGAGCCTTGGGAAAAACGGAGAATAGACTCGGTTGAAGGTGGAAGACTAGACGAATTAGGGAAAGTAGAAGAAGAAGGGGTATCATTGGTGTCACTATCATCACACTGCTCACCCACTTGGTTATTCAGCACTTTTCCCGATCTCAACGTGGTAACAACACTCACATTATAACTTTGTGAGTGGCCAGGATTAGGTATGGGTTGAGATAGGAGTTTCCCTTTCTCTCTCGCACTCATTGCGGCGTTTAACTGTGCGATTTGGTTTTCTAATGATTTAATACTCTCACCATGGGAGGAGGAGTTTTTCGTTAGGGTATCAATAGAAGACCTCATCTCAGCCGAATTTTGCATGGATTGTTTCATGAACATATCCAAAGTTTGTGCAAGTGAGTTGTCAGTACCGGCCACTTGTGGTGTAGAAATGTTGGCCGGATTATGGAAATTCTGTGACTGAAAGGGGGGCTGATTCTGTGGTTGTGGTTGCTGTGGAGGAGGTCTTTGATAATTGCTTTGTTGGTTTTGGTTCCAAGCAAAGTTAGGATGATTCCTCCATCCTTGATTGTACGTGGAAGAATAAGGGTCGTTTCTAGGTCGCTGCTGAAAAGCAGCATTAGCTTGAAACGATGCATTCATAGGATATTCTTCCGTTAAGTGTGAAGGATCCGAACAGCAACCACAGGCAGTCTTGGGAAGCGTGACCTGATTTAGGGAGAATGATGAGAACTTGTTTTCAATAGCATCGAGTTTCTTCTGAATCGCTGCCATTTCGGCTTTTACTGCGATAGAAACATCGAGCTGGTGAATACCTCCCTTAGTTGAAGGTGGTCTTACGCTTTCCCACTGCAACGTGTGTTCAGCAAGATCTTCCAGATATTTCCATGCTTCACCGTCATCTTTAGACATGAAATTGCATTGACACATTGTTTCAAGCATCTGTTTTGTCGCTGGATTAATGCCCTCATATATAATCCGACATAAATCCTATCTTTGTATTCCGTGATGGGGGCATTGGACAAGCAGATCTTTGAAACGTTCAAAGCACTTCCAAAATGGTTCATTGGGAAGCTGGGTGAACTGGTTAATCTCGCTCCTAACATGTGCAGTCTTATGATTTGGGTAAAACTTCTTAAGAAATGCTACGACGAATTCATCCCAATTAGTGATAGAGTGTGTGGCAGTATTATAAAGCCATTTTTCTGCCAAGTCGCACAGTGTGAATGGGAGAAGACGTAAGCGCATAGCATCTAAAGTCAATTGTGAAGTACCCATCATTGCGCATACGTTTTCGAATTTGGTGATGAAAACGTACGCGTCTTCCGACTCAAGCCCGTGAAATTTGGGCAGCAGATTGATGTAGTGGGGTTTAATTTCGAAATTATCCCCGTTAGGTGGTGGACGAGATAGACAAGTAGGAAGAGGACCACGAATAGGATAGCATCTCTCTTGGAGAGAGATGCGCGGTGGATTCTGCTCACCTGCGGGCGGTGGCAGCGTGGTGTTATAATTAGATGGAGTACCGTCCATCACGGTCGTTGTAGTGTGTGATGGGGGAAAAGAAGATGAAGAAGTACCGACTTCGGCGTCGATAGCAGGAACGCGGACAAGACGGGCACTAGGATCCCGTGTCCAGCCGAGCATGCACTAAGCGGGTTTAGTGCAAGTGGCAGCGTGTGTGTGATTTAAAATTGGCTTGTTTTGAAAAAGTGGGACTCAAGACAAATCTCCCTAAGATGCACAAGCAACCCTAGAAGTAAGGTCACCTAGGTCAGTCTCTAAACCGCTCCTAGACTTCCAAAGGACAAGCCGCAGGATAAATCCTCTACCGCCTCCGTACTACCCTTGTAGCCAGGTAAGTGCCAGGTAAGTGGGAAGGAACCAGTCGTGGGCCTAATTAAAAACCACTAGCCTTTGTCACACTTGCCTAGGCACTACAAAAGCAATGCGGATAAACGATAGATTACCCACGACCTTCCTCTGTCCTTATTGAGCGCGACAGTCCTTAGAGCCTGGTCTAGATATTTTTTAAATTAATGAAGGGTTGATCTATATGCTCGGTTTGTGATTTGTGGGGCTTAGGAAGGGTGATGAAATCCCCACCTAATCTTGATTTGGTCTTTGCCCCTTAAAGTCCGTATTAAAATATGCAAAACAAAACCAATCACAAAACTTTTGCAAAAAGATTTTTGAGCGGCGCAATTTTGCAAAGAATCCTGCAGAAGATAGATTTTATTGGATTTGAGAGGAGAGAGAAGGAGTTAAGAAAGATACCAGAGAAGTGTGAAACCCTAGATCTCCTGTTTCCTCAAGTCCGTGACTCCAGATTCTCTCGCAAAATTCACACACAAATCGTTAAATATGCAATTTGCAGTTTTGTTTTAATAATGATATGAATCGTCTAAGAATTCAACACAAATAGTAAGAATAAAAAATTACGCACGTATCCCCGGCAACGGCGCCATTTGATTGATTCGAAAGAGTGTGTTTGTAGAATAACCGCAATCAATAACGGTGTCGCGCGTAGCTAGACCGAGATGAGTACGGGTCGTCCTCAGGAAAACGTTGAACCTTTTACTCTTACTTTAGACATGTTGAAAAAGAGAGGAGGGATAAAGAATTTTATAGAAAGATTTCTAGATCTACGTTAAACAAGAATGTAAATTATAGATCTAGATTATTTTAAAGATGTAATTAATATAATAAGAGAGCTTGTAGGGTTCGTTAGGATTTAGTAGTTATGGATGATTAATTAAAAATTACCATTTTTATCCATTAATAGATTTAGAACTAGAACGACGGTGATGCGTGTAGATTAGGGTTTCTGGAGGGAAAAGGAATCCCACTCTTAACCCTTATCTCGACACGGAACTCCGTTCATTATCTAGCCTTTACCAAAACAATCATTAATCTAATCTCTAATCATGGTCGGAACTAGCAAAGAATTGCTAGCGCGCCCGATTAGGATGTTAATGATTCTTTTGATAAAGTTCCTAAACTTTATAGGACTTAAAAAGGGTTTAATTATTTTCATCGTCCATTAGCCTACCCTAATCCTACGAACCCTAACAAGCGGAGAATTACTCGCGCATGTTGGGAAAAGAAGATGAAAAGAAAGAGAGGGAAAACATAATAAAAAAAAACAATTAAATAAAATAACTACCTTTATTAATCGACTTCTTCAAACTACACTTTTAATCCGTAGAAAATGATTACAAAACTTGATTTGCTTCTCGATCTTTCCTAAGGAGGTAGTCGAACAGTCGATGATCAGCCTGGATGCGTGAGCCGTCTTGGACTTCGTGATCTCTTCGGCTTGATGTCTTCTAACTTTAGCCCTTGGTCCTTTATATAGCCCTCAAAGAAGAAAAACTAGTTACCATATATGGTGACTTCCTAATATGGTAACTTTCCATGCCTGGATTCTGAGTCCCTGTCAGTATTGATTTTATGATTTTGGCAGATTTTTTATCCTGACATCTTGAACATCTTCATTTCTTGACCTGAGCTAAATCTTTCATAATATCTCTATGAATAATGTTAGTTTATTTATTAAATTAGAGAGAGTGTCTTAATCACTATATATTGTAATAAATCTTTAAGAAACTTGATTAAGAATATTTAATATGCTATGCACTTTATATGGTAATAAATCTTTAACAAACATGATTAAGAATATTTGATATGCTATGCATCTTTTAATTAATAAAATATTATGCATATATTTTGAAATATTATTCTAACCATTTGTATGATATTATATCTTTTAAGAATTGTGATTAGAATATTTGATATGATATGCATATTTTCAATTACCAAAATATTATATAAATATAAAATGCTTATATTTTCCTTCATAATATTAATTATAATATATAAACATATGGCAAATAGTATTTTGCAGATAAATCCAAATATGTTTAATATTTATAATAAACACCTTTTATTATTTAAGAAATGTAAGGAAAATACTTATATCAAAGTGCAATATTTTCAACTGAACAGCCCGCCTCAGCCGTACGCTCTTAAAAAGGGGGACACGTCGGGGGCATCATGCTCTTTTATAGAAGAAGCTCTATGGGAGGTCGCTCTTTCAGCCAAAATGAAGAGAATGCTGAAGGATCTCCAAATATGACCGGCGATCAGGTGGAAAAATCCGCTAGAACCCGAGGTCATCGAGGGAATGCTGAAACCGCGCCTGACTCCGAGAATTGGTCGCGATAATCAAAACGCTCAGGCCCAGCCGTCAAAGTCTTTAAAAAAGAAGAAAAAGACCAAAAAGCCCGTGAAGCATGGGGACAAGCGCAAGGACCTGTAAAAACAGATTGACGCGTTGGAAGAATATAACCAGAAGGCGCGAACCCCGGTCACGCTTCAGGAGTTTCTCAACCACATCCTTGAAGACGGAGACAGCTACAAAGATGAGGGAGAATACTCGTCAGATGAACTTGGATTATGTGGCAAGATGCCACGTAATCTCTCACTCGCCGATAGATGGTTGTTCCCCTCCGAAAGACGGCGACGACGTGAAGACGTCTTGCCTGAGGTTCGGGACAGATGCTATTTGGTTTTATCCGTCTACCTCTCCGAAGATGCTAAGTTGATTTATGGCACCGTGTAT